>VXBC01006467.1:236614-281435 GCA_013399945.1 Ploceus nigricollis
ACCGCACGGACCCGCGCGGCACGGACCCGCACGGCACTGACCCGCACCGCACGGCACGGACCCGCACGGCACTGACCCGCACCGCACGGACCTGCACACCCCCGAATCGCCGCCCTGCGCCCAGCTCCGGTCGCCGGCTCCGCCACGGGCGCGCTGCCCGGGTCCCGGGGAGCTCCTGCCGGCCGCCGCGGGGCTGCGAGCGGGGCACTCACAGGTGGCAGCNGGCACGTGTGGGACCGCATGGCCTCACCCAGCTCCGACCCCCGCACGGTGCCGGTGTCACACAGCGCACCAGGCGCGGGACGGAGGTCCCGGAGGGGTCACTCTCCCGGAGCAGTTCCCCCTCTCCCCTTGCTTTGCTGACGGGTATCCCGACCCCGCCCTGCAGCAGTCCTTGCTGAGAAAACGTCGAATGCGGAAAGCACAAACTTTTTGGGGTTCTTTTTGGAGGGGTTCTTTTTTTGCGGGGGGCGGGTGCTCCACACCGAAGTGAATTTCCCATCTGCATCCCCGACCCGTGGCAGGACATGCTCTGCGGTGCGCAGCACCCCACCGCCTTGTCCCGAGGGGCTGCGGAGCTGGGGCTGGCGGGCAGTCTGTGCCAGGGCTGTGATAAGGGGCTCCCCCCTGCCAGGGGCTCACTGCAGACAGGCTGTCAGGAGGCATCTGCAGCTCTGCATGTATTGGTGATGCTGGTGATGGAGGCAGGAAACACACGCAGTGGCAGAAGTCACACTGGTGGCAGCGGCCTGGGGAGCAGTGGTGGAGGAATGTGGATGTACAAAGGAGCACGGTCCTCCCCACTGCTGGGCATCGCACCGGGAAGCAGCTCAAACTCGGGTGCAGAGGGATGCAAGGGGGGTGTAGATCTGCCTCCCTCTCTCTGCACATCCAGCAATGGGAGCTGTGGCTTCAGCCTGCAGACGTGCAGCCCCTGGGGTCCCCTCTTTGCCAGGCTCAAAGGAGGGACGTGCACCATGGCTGCTGGAACAGGCCTTTCCTTTAGAGCCCTTTTCCCGAGAGTGGTGCTTCCAGCACAAGCACACAAGAGCAGGATGGAGCCGCGGGAGCACTGAGAGGGAGATGGGTGTCAACCAGGGGAGACCTTTCCAGCATTTGTTTTGTGGGAGGTCCTGCAAAAGGAATGCCAGCATCCATGGGTGGCACAGGGTGCATGGAGCATCCCGGGGAGACACAGCTGCAGGTGAGGAGGAAGCACTGTGTAACTTCAATCTCCTCTGCTCTGAGCTGTCAGGAAATAAGGAGCTCGGCCTGCAATGCAAGATCATTCATGCTTGGCTGGTGGGGGTGAAAATGTCAGCTGCTGCTGATTTAAGGGAAGAGACTGCCTGTTTCTGTGGGCAGTGGTGGAAGGTAATTCCATTAGGGCAGTGGGACAGTGGTGGCACAGCTGGAGTCAGCTCTTCCTGCACCCGGGATGGTGGATGACAGGGATCTGTGCCCATGCCCAGGAAACCCATTTGGGAGCAAAAGCAGCTCCTTCCAAAGGATGTATATATAGATATATGTACATTCTCTACACAGGGAGTATAGCTACTGGAATTTTTCCAGTGCTGGGGTTATGGGTATGAATTCCAACCCAACAGCCACCCAAGAACCAGTTTGTAGGCTCTCTCTGGAAGCTGTTCTTGAACAGTGAGATTTTATGCACTTTGTGCTTTTTACACACACTTTTTGCAAGTGTGTATAAAACATAGCTATTGGTTTAATCCTATATATTCAATGTACAGCTTCACTGTATAGCTCAGTGTTCTGAGAATGAACCCCACATGGCAATGGGCTGGCCAGTTGTTTCTGACTGTTTTGTTCCTAGACTCCTGAGTTATTCTTGCCTGAGGACAGAACAGCTGCAAGGAGAGATTTATCCTGTGGAGACTAAAACCAACTCCCCGGTAACACTGGGATTGCAGGAAATGTTTAAGTAGGAGGTGTCCTTGGTACCAGCACCCCAGGGAGATAGTAGGGTGCATGTGTACCCTATCAGGGAGATATGCCATCAGGGAAGTACCCCTTGTGCAGTGCAGGTGCTGGGTGGGACAGGGCAGGATCCAGACCTGGGCCTGGACAAGCTGTTCTGCTGTTCCACTGATCTCCAGAGAATCTGCTGCTACTGCTTCTATCACCTGCACCTAAAGGCACCAGAATCTTGCAGGGAGGTCAGTGGGGAGAGTGCAATTCCTCCAAGGAACTTTTCCCTGCTTTCACTTCTCTTCATGAGCAAGTTCCTGCCTGTGCATTTTCCCAAGCTGCTTCACCACGAGCTTCAAAAGGCAAGGTGGAGAGCAGAGACAGGCAGTGACTACTGTCAAGGAAAACAATGGTTTAAAGCTATTTTGAGCTTTGTGGAAACAATTTATTTTGGTTTTGTGGCCCCAAAGAAGAGAAGAGCAAGCTTCTGTCTTCACCACAGGATCTGTTTAGTCTTTGGTGGCAGATAAACCTCAGAGGCTGCACCCAGCCTGGTGGGCACTGTGGGATGTTCTGTCTTCTGTTGGTTCCCACAGTGACCTGTAGAGTGTTGTGGGGCTCAAGATGTGCCTGTGACAGCTAGAGTAAACATTCAGAAGCAACTAACATCTGCCTGGTGCTCTCCAAGACAACTTTGGAGTTTTATTTCCAACCCTTGAGGTCTCAAGTAGGAAATTTACTTTGCTCCATGGGCAAATTGATCAGACTCCAGTTGGGAAAGCAAAGGATATGGGTTGGATATCCTCTGTGTGGGCTCCTGGAAGTCCCATACTGGTAGTTTCTGAAGCCCACTGCAGTTTCTAAAATAGTCTGTATGGTAAAGGCTCTCTTGATGAACAGGGTAAGTGCCAGTCAACCAATGTTATTCCTGTGTAACTGATCAGAACACTACACAGACTGAATTTAATTTCATGTTTAATTATGCCAGGAGACCACAAGTATTGGATAGGTGCCTTTGTTAAATGAATCTCATGGAAATAATTACTGGCTCCAAGAGAAGGGGGTTGCATTTTCAGATCCAGATAAGACTGGTGTGGGAAGGACACTCATCCTGCACACTAAATCCAGATGAAAACCCATGGCCAAGATGCTTGGTGAGAAGTGCCCGTGCTGAGGCCAAGGATGGCACCCCATGCATGTGCCCACCTCTGGGATCTTGGGAAAAGGATCTGTGCAAGCCCCCATGTGCTAGCACTGTTGCATAAGAGGCACCCCTGCCTTGAGCCTTAGCCAAAATCTGACTTGTTTTTATGGCCAAAGACACACAGGCTGGACATGCAATTTCCAGAGCTGGATGTCTGCAGCAGCACTTGCACAAAGGTGTGTCCATTTTTCTTATCTGCCTCTGTGCAAGAGATGCAGCTCTCAGCTTGCTTCTTCATGGCCTGTGTCCTGCTGTTTCCACATGCCTTGACAAGTCAGTGCATCAGCTGAGCAGAGGCAACTGCCCATCTACACACCATCTATACAATATGCATCTCTTACCATAAACCTTTTCTGCCATAAATTAAAAGGAACCAATTTCTTTTGCCTCTGTTGTAGGGAAATGTCAGAAGCAGGGACAGCTGGCTCAGCTGAAGTGAAGGAGTCAGATGAATATGCATGATGCTAAGGCATTATTAACCTTGTGAATTTAATGTTGTAAATCTGACCTTTCTTCTCCCACCTCTCCCCTCTTTGTGGATCGCTGTCCCTGCTGGACACACCTCTGGTTGTGAATTGAGAGATGTCTCACACCGAGTTGTTCGCTGTGCATGTCACCACGTGAGTGCTCCGAGACAATTAATCACTCCAGTCCTGATTGAAAATTCTCAGTCCTTCAATTTTCTGGATGCATTTGACTCAGTAATGTCCTTGCAGAGATGGGGGAAAGAAGAGTTTCCATTTAATTTGCAGATGTTTGATTATTTTAAAAGCTGTTTTTGTGAAGCACCTCATAATATATAAGGTTGCATGGCTCCATATCATGAAGGAAAACCCAGGCAGCACAGCTCTTCAATCCAAACAAGTACAAACAAGCTGGCCAATGACAGGTTCAGCTCTCACACAAATCAGGCAGCAGCTAAAGGGATCAATTCTCACCTAATACAAGGGTGTTTGGGTCAGAGAATCTGGTCTTGCTGGGGCTCTGTTTGAAGCAGGGGAGCTGAGGTGAATTAACCTGCACTGACCATGGGAATCAAAGAGGCTTCAGGTGCCAGGGCTGAAGGGCTGGAGAAATAATAAAGGATCAAATGAAGCATTCTGATATTAAACATCAAAAACTTACTGGAAGGAGAAGAGTTACTTTTTATTAAAACACCTGCTGTTCCTTGGCTGCAGAGCTCCTACTTACATGCTTTTCCCATCCTCCCTTATAGGCTTTCCCCCTCCTCAAGCTTCACTCCCTGATATGCTTTCGAGGCCACACATCTTCATTCCTTGCTGCTGTGCCGGGGACGTGGCCCTGCCTACCCCAACGTGGGTGTGCTACACTGCAGGGGTTCTTAGTGGGATAAGATCTGCAGAGACTGCTCTAACAGGAGGCCTCCCACTATAATACAAATGTCCATTTACATTTTTATGCTAAATGTTGGCTATCATAATGAGCTGCTATGTGTTACAGTACTGGCTTAATTTCCTTTGAATTTGGTCCTTTCTGGTGTTGGAGCAAGGTTTTATCTGTCTGAATCACTGCATCATCATCAGATGTGGTCTGTAGGCACTGACTTCCTCCAACAGCCCATCTCCTCACCTGGAGGCTGTAGTTAGGGGTATGGTTGCCGTGGTGGTGGCAAGACAATTAAAATGGCTTTATAATCAGCTGAAGGTACTGACTGTTTCCAGGATACTATATATCCTAATCAATCTCAGCTCCAACAGACCTTGGAGCAAAGCCAGATCCAGTGACAGCAGTTGGTGGCGTTTAATTTTTTGCTTTCTCCTCCAGCCCCCTAGGGTTAGCTTTCCTGCATGGGTTTTTAGCTGCAGTTCAAGGTGAAAAAAAACCTCCATCGTTTCTGGCTGTGGTACCTTTTGTCCTGCAGCCTTTGATTTGGGCTGTGCAGCACACAAAATGTGTGAAGTCACCACCATTCCTCTGACCTCCTGACCTGCCAGAAGCTGAACTGGCTGCTTTGCATCGCCTGATGTGGGTGCTGCCTTTGTGATGAGTGCAGGGAAAAAGGGATCTCTTTGTGGAAGGCTCCTCCTAACAGGCTGTGCTTCTCCCCTTGCCAGGCCATTCCCGTGGGTGGTGGGGGCTGGAAGCAATATGTTGGAAGTCACACTGTATCCCAACAGCTTGGGATTCAGAGCTGTCAAGCAGTGGCTCATTGTTAGTACAACTTCTTCCAGAATGCCAGAAAAAGAAAAGGAGACTTGAAACTTTTTATGACCTGCTGACACATGAGTCTGGTAGGAAACTGACTGTGAATCTGGAGAAGCAGTGGAGGGGTTTGGAAATCTGCTGCTGCTGCTGCTCATTACAGGGTTGTTTTTTCCTACAGGTAGCAATGGGAGCCAGAGGGCTCCTCCAATTTACATCTGGTTGTTCCAGCTGGCTTACATGGATCTACTTTGTGGTATAGGTGCTGCCCTGTGCTTGGTCAGCACTTCTTGGGAGTGTATAGTATTTTTGTGAGGGCTTTTTCTATTTTTGCCATGATTCAAGAACAGTTGAATTCCCATTTTAGAGAGTTTCTGACCTACATGAGCCCTGAGGAGACTGTATAGTCCCAGGCAGGAGGCTGGGCCAGCTGTGTCCTGCAAGTCTGGATCAGTTTGCTATGTGAGACTACAGGATGGCACAAAATGCCACTCCTGACTGCTGCTACTAAGAAAACTTAGCTCAGGGCTGCTCTGTGTGGCACTGGGCACTTCCCCCAGTGCAGATGCTACAGTGGGTTTCAATTTCAGGGCTATTCTGCACTTTGTGGTGACACTGTCTAGCTCACTGTTCTTAACTTTTTCTCGTATCCTCACATACAAACCTAATGCTTAAAGTCTCAACAGCCATCAGCATTAAAATAAAATTAACTTGAATGTAATTTTAGGTTTATGGCCCTGCTTAAACCTTCTAGAGTTGTGATCCCTGTTTTGGAAGCTGTGATGTCTTTGCAATCAGTCAATCAATCAGTCAATCAATCCCATGCCATCAATGACTGTAACGCATTTGCTTTAGATAATCAGACTCTGCACAAATCTCCTGAATTTCTAGCATGCCCATAGGTTGCTAGCTCTGCACTCTGTTGGGATTTACCTGATCCTTCCAGCTGGAAGAGTCTGCCAACAGCCTCCACTTCACAGAGGGACCCTCCACCCAGGCCAACACTCCTGGCATCTGCTGAAACAACAGGTTTGGAAACATTGGCCTGCTCCATTAGTCTCCAGGTTAGAGGGTCAGTGAAAGTCTCCAAGGTATACCAAAAACCTTGTCTGGAGACTCCTTCTCCCTTAAGGAGCCTGCTACCTTCAACACTTACTCAGTGACCAAAGACAATAGCTTGGAAAAGCCCTCATTTCCAAAGATAAGCATGTAGCTACATAAATGAAAAGTTGTGGGTTTCCTTAAAGGCTCTGTTTGAACATATTTTTTCCATGACTCCCCTTCACACCATTAGGCCTTTCTGGCAGCTCATTTTGGATGATTTTGTTTCAAAATATGTTTAGAAGCTTAGGTTCTAACGAAGGATAATAATTACCCAAGTAACAATGAACTTAACCAACCACCCGAGGAGCTGGAATGATTTACAGCTTTCAAAGGAGCTGATGCTAGCTTGCCTTTTGTCTTTCTACTTAATGCCTCTCTAATATTCTTCTCTGGACACAATGCCTTTATGAACTGTTTTTTCTCCATCTTTTTTTTTTTTCCAATAGATTGCCAAGTCCCTCCACCACCTAATTCTCTGCATACAAAAGAAGATTTAATACCCTCTAAATGACTATAAAGAACAAACCTACCAGATGGCAGACTTCATTGCTCAAGGGAGATGCAGGCTGCTTCTCTTGGAGAAGCATTTCAATGTGGTTTCGAAAGAGAGAGTCATTAGATGTATTCATATTTTTCTTAATGGGGTGCTGTGATGTAACTCAGGAAAGGTGTAAGAAGAGGGAAATACATTTTGTGATCCAACAGAGGAAACAAATGGAGCTGCATGAGATGCCCTTTTGCTAATTTCTTGGATCTTTCTAAGAAACATGTTGACTGTGACCTTGAGCATATCTGCAAAACTTTTGAGATGTAGTGTCTTGATGCTATGTATGATTTTACAAACTCAGAGAAAGCTTTAAGAAAGTTACTAGCATTCAAAGACTTCTTCTCCAGATTTAAAACAAGCCTGTTGCTGACATATAATCAATGCTCCTCAGGAAGAAACTGTTCTGCTTCATTCTCTTTCCATTTTTCCTACGTCAGAAGCTGACAAGATTAGTTGATTAAAAGGACTTCTTTAAGAACAAATGTTTGCATCTCACTTATTTTCCAAGTGTTTGGCTGAATAATTCATCTGACACATAGCTAAATCATTTATCTTTGTAGATTATCTGAGAAGAGATCACAATATTTATGTATGGACCTATTGCTCAGACTTACTTGCTAAATAATTTATTGGCATAATCTGTGCTTTGTGTCTCATTTGTGTCCAGTTCTTTGGGAGATGTTGGTATTCTGATGATGTGATGTGTTTCTGTTCCCAAGTGGGTGAGTGCAACTTTCTGGAATTATTTTGTGATGTAAGTAGCTGTTATTATGAGTCTGAAATGTGTTTTCATGCTAAATTCACACTTGGTGAGTATTCCTTCCAGAAAATGTGTTCCCTAGGATAACTGTGGAAAGCAAACACAAAAAAAGGAAGGAACGCAGTCAAAGCAAATCCATAAAAAGATTCAGATGCACAGAAATGTGTTTGCAGGACACACTTATCTCTGCTGTGAAGCAATATGATAAAGACCTCAGATTTACAAGGCAGAGATGGTTATATGCCAACCAGCTACATATTCTGTATGGACAGCTTGAATGATGATCTGCAGCCAGACCTGCTACCAAACAAACGTGACCCACAGTCACTTGTGCTCTCCTTGGGATGTAGGTTACACAGCAAAATACCAAGCAAAGCAAAGTGTAGCATTACATACCAAATGAAAGAGAAAAGATAAAAAGGGCACATTAATGGGGAGGCAACAATCTTGGTATTAAGGGTGAAGAAAATAGGGTATTTTATATGTCTCCAAACTGACACAGTAGCCTGTCGCAACAGCCACTACCTGATACCTTGAAAGCAAGAGAAAAATTTCCATCATGATTTAGTGATCAGCTTTCATGCTGAATTTGGAGATCTGATCTCCTTATCTTTGCAAGTGCTACTGGGAGACCTGCTTGGTAACAAGAAAAGAATTCAACCTAACAACAGCCCATTCATCCTGGTGCTGTGTCAGGCAAAACCCAAGCCTTTACCTAGAATATTAATTCTCTACAGACCTTTGCTTCAAGTAGTATTTGCTGTGCACAAGATTGTATTTTAACATAGCCAAAGAGAGGCCTTACTGTCACAGAAATTCAGTTGAACTATGTTTCTCCCCACCACGAAAAAATAGATTCAAATAATATACTTGTCACAATATAATCATATAGCTCCATGCGGAAAATCAACTATTCTGGATTTAATCCCAGCTCCTAATCGGGAAGACAGCTTGCAGTTTTCTCCCCCTCTGGTATCCACATAGATCTCTAGATTTTTAATGATGTCTTTGGGCCATCTATAGAAAAGACATTAACTTTTTTTGATCTTTGGCAATGTCTATACAGGGATGGTGGTTTTCAGTGCATAAATATGTACTTTGTACACTCTACGTCAAACTCCCTGGTGCACCCTGCTTATTTATCACAGTCTAATGTGCTTCCCTTGACAACCCTTGTGCATATGCTGTTTTCTCGGTACTTGGGAGATATCCTGAGGTTCATGGTCCCTTCCTCTATTCTGTACTCTACAAATTTACTGGCAGTAATTTGTGGGATGCCTTTCCAAAACTACAGGAATACTGGTCTGGAGGCGTAAGCGTATTAAACCGCCGAACTCCCGTGATTCACATCCTTTCCTGACACCCATTAATGTTCCTGGCACCATTTTCAAATTACTATTTGGCAGATGGAGGACATGCTGCTAAGTGCTATGATTATGAGATTCATTAATATGGACAGAATTATGCACATGCATTTGTATTTGGGCAGGCAGAAGAATTTACATCTGAGGTTTCCCAAGACACTGGATACTGAGGTGATACACTGCAGGAAATTATACCAGAGGAAGATGAGATAAAATTTTGTGGAGAAGTTACATGAAGCTGTTTTGCTTGATTAAATTTTTGTTTTGGGGCTCACCTAGGCAGCAACAACTGGTGAGAACAGGTAGTGGTTCAGAACTGGACGGTCACTGCCAGTGGCAAAGCTTTTGGATGACAAAGACCAATTAGATCTGTGAGCAGAGCCCAGAGCTACAGGAGGGGAGCATAAATGTGCCCATCCAAGTGGGCAACCACACCACCATGACCTCTGGCATCTTACTGCTGACCTGGAGCTCACCAGCCAGGCTTGGGAGATCAGCTACAGCAAATGTCACAGGGATTTGAAATGGAGAGATGTCTGCTCTGTCATGTCAAAAGCCTGGAAATTTGCAAGAGTTGGAGCTGGCTTTAAGGGTTGTAAATGACAGACACACATACCTGGTCTTTTCCAGCAGGACCAGGTATTTTCCATGGATTTTCAGAGGCTGACTGATCACTGTAAAATATTCACTGAGAGTAATGGGAAGTGGAAAGGTCTGTGGTGCTGTGTTGTTGCAAAAAACAGGTCTGGGTGCTGGAATGGAGAGGGACTATTTGCTTCTAGAGATAGGAGCATTATAACTCTTCTTGTTCTGGGCATCTGGATTCAGTGTATGCTCTGTTTCCCTGGCCAAGGAGGCTCTTTGTTGGTGGTTTCAGCATGAAGGAAGAATTATTTAGCTTTGTGCAGAGTGGTTGCAGATGATCACTGGCATGTACTTCAGGAAGATGGATAGGAGGGAGGTGGTACTTCATGAGAAGGGTGGGTGTTTCTCATCATGATGTGCTTCATGTGATAAGTGCCTGCAGTTTTTTTGCACATCCATAAGAAGACTTCCTGAAGGAAATGTTGGAGGAGGAATGTGAGTGGGAGCAGGAGGAAGAAATTTAATGTTTTAGGCAGATGGGGAAAGCAAAATGACCAAAATAATCATGACCACAGCATACTGGATGTTTGGTGTGCTGAGGATAGAGAGTGATTTTTGGCCTATGAATGCATTGTAACCAGGGAAATGTCTTGCTCTTTGGAGTATTGATAGTGTGTGGGCATGATCTGTCATTTAGGGGTTGAGCTGGAGCTACGTGACCTTTTCCAGTCAAATGCACCAAAATTAATTTGAGTGATGAAAGTAATACATGAGGTGTTGAATAAAACCTCAAAGAGTGCAGTGAGGAAGCACACAAACAGAACAGCTGGGAGTGAGATGCCTGGTTGGACTAAGGACATACAGGATCACAGAGAGGTGCCAAAGTAGGGCTGGCAGTAATGAGAGCCCAAGGGTGGCATGTGCCCTGGAGTTCCATGGGATTCTCCATGCCAAATCCTGTCTCCCCAGATGTTTAACTCTGCACTGCCCATCCTTCCAGGGTACCTCATTCCCATTCTTTGGCAGCACCTCAGGAAGTGCCATCTCCCTGCTGTCTCCGTAGCCTCTCTGCTGGGATGCCCTGGCACACATTCTCTCACATTTTTTTTCCCGTTCAGGTACCTGTCAGCTTCCCTGTACAGCATAATGCTTCTTTTCACACAGGTTGCATGCTACAAGTGCTAAGGGACATGATAAAACATCTAAGTGCTCATTGTCCATTCCCAGTTTCCATGGCAACCATGATAAAACGTTTCTTTTCCCACGTTTCAGGAATGCCATTCACCTCCTTTCTTCCCACTCCTCAGTTCCTTTCAGGAGGAGGCAATGCTCCCTCTGCTTCCTCAAGGACAGACCGCTGTGGCAAAGGCTCAGTGCTGCCCACACCTCCAGAACAGATGTTACAGGGCGTGGGGCAGCACTGGGTAGCTGGTACATCGCCTTGTCCCAAACTCCCAAGACCCAAACAGGTCTTGTCTGAAGATGCAATGGTCACTCCAGGACCACACCAGGAGCCAGCTTAGCTCTCCTTGTGCCTGCAGGTGTGGAAAGGGGAAGCCAGCTCTCTCACAGAGGAGCATTTTTGCCTTGCAGGGGTGTGCTGTGCTGTCTGGGCTTTGATTTCCCCTATACAGGACCTACAGAGCAGCACAAGTGCACTGCAAATTCACTGAGTTTCCCAGAGGTCTTCCTAAGCACTTCACAGCACCCTAAAATCTGCCTGCACCTTGGTCAGCCTTGGGAGCTTGGTTGCAGGAGCTCAGTGCTGACAGCTCATCTTCTTAATCAGCTGAGTGAAATAATGAATTGGAGAACCTTTCCTAGAGAGTTTTTCTGCCTGGGATGTATTACTGTTATACACAAACTGGGTTCACAGTAACTAACACATAACTATTCCATCAATGTGTTGTTGGTCACTGAACCCTGCATTGTGTGAGCTGCTGCAGGTGTGCTGAGCTGAGCAAACTGCTGGCCACGTGGGAATGGGATGTGAGGGCAGCAAGCCTGGATAACAGCTGCAGGGTAGTGGTAGGAGGCAGAAAACCTGCAAGTCTTGGCCGACTTAATTTTGAGTTGTGCAATGCATTTGGCATCCTCTCTCAGTTAACAAGTGAAAGGACAAGAGGAAATGGCCTTAAGTTGCACCAGGAAGAGGTTTAGATTTGATATTAGGAAACATTTCTCACTGAAAGGGTGGTCAAGCACTGGAACGGGCTGCCCAGCAAAGTGGTGGAGTCACCATCCCTGGAAGTGTTCAAAAACCATGGGATGTGGTACTTGGAGACATGGCTTAGTTGTGAACACAGTGGTGATGGGTTAATCGTGGGACTTGATGGTCTTACAGGTCTTTTCCAACCTTAATGATTTTGGGATTCTGTGTACATTAGGAAAGAGGGTTGAATGTGAAATGAATGAAATAAGGAGTCAATACCTGGAGAACAAAGGTTTTATATATTATCCTAGTATTTGAATACATATTATATAGTTTACATGCATTTATACTTACCTGCTGCTGGAGGCTGTCTCTGTACCACGTTTGATGGAGCTCTTCCCAAGACATTTGAGTGCATTGCTCAAATCTGGTGGGTCTCTGCCCATCACTGGCTTCCTCTGCTAATGTCCACCTTGGCAGATCCTTCTGAGGTGAAAAAAAAATAAGATGCTGGAGGTAAATTTTTTCTTGTTCCTCATTGGCAACAGGGTGGTCTGGGAAAAGAGTCTGTCCCACCACTGTCCTTAATTTGTTCAGCACACTAATAATGTCAGGGAAGATACCTGCAGAAATATAGTCCAGCCCCTCATAAGCTGAATAAGGAGTGGCACCACTGCCTGCCTGCCAGAGTGGTCTTGCCTTCCTGCAGCACTGCACTGGCTCCAGGAGAGCCATCCCTTCCCTGTGGCTCTCCTTGTCCTCCTCTCCAGATGGAGACTGAATGTGCAGCTCAGGAGAGGCAGCTGTGCAGTGCTGCTCAACCAACATGCTGCTCTTAAGCACTGGGAAGTGACAGCACCAGAGAGCTGGCACCTAGGCAAGGTGTCACTGGAGCTGTGGTGTGCTCACATGGTACCAAGGAGGTCAGTCTGATAAGGAGCAATCTCTTGGCTAACATGCTTGGAAACATAGCATAGCTGTTAGTACCAGAGCTGGCTGAAGATCAGGAATTCTGGTTCACCAAAAGGAATATTCTTCTTCCTTCCCCCTCCCTCTGAGTTTCAGGATATTGGGGCCAGACCCTTAACCTCAAGGCTTCTTAGCCCAGGAAAAGACTTTCCAAATACATCTTTCTGATCCCCCAGTTTGCAGCACCCTCAGCCCAAGGATGTTAGGGATCGAGAGGAAGGCACCCCAGAGCCTTGGCTGAACCTAACTCATTCTATATAAGACATTCAGGTCCTGAAGAAAGCAGCTGTTGGCCTGGAACTTTGCTGGAAAGTTTCCAGCCAACTGGAATGAGTTGAAATGAGCCTTCAGGAGCCCTACACCAAATGGCTTCACTGGGAAGTCAACCAGCACCTGTTCATGGAGGTTTCTTATGGGTCCTTTGGCATAAGCAAACAAAAGGCCCCAGGTGCTGGCCATCATTTATGCTCTTTAGTCATTGTCTTCCTCCCTGCCCTGGCATGGCATAGAGGGCAGCATGCACTGAGGACTGTTCCCAAAGATGAGGCAGGGAGGAATAGACTGCACCAGTTTCAGCACTATCCTCCCCACACAGTGCCATACTTTTTCCATAGCCCTGTTTTCACAGAAATAAAATATCACCCTGCTCAACTGCAATACTATTTCAGACACTTAGAAGTGGGGGAAAAACTAAATAAAAAGATAATTTTAAGAATACTGTATTAAGGCCATAGGGACAGCACAGAGGTCAGATGAGACCCAGAATCAGAGGTACTATGGACTGGAAATGGCTAATCTGTGCTACTTGGCTTCAGAGGCAGAGAATGGTTCCTGTTTTGATTTAATTTTTTATTTCAGACCTAGACCAGCCAGGAAATTTGGTATGGAAGTGAGCAGCAAGAGAACATCAGGCACTTTCTGTGCAAACTAATGTAGTCCCTCTGGTGTAACATCTCCTTAATAAAGGTTTTGTGGAAGCAACAGGAGGTACAGAGGTTTTGTTTTGCTTGCATAACAGGCTCATAAGGGTGCTCAGGATGAAGTATGCTACATTAGAGGTTCTTCAAATTGCCAAGATGACCAAAATCCCAAGAGCTGCACAGCTCTTCTGTACATATTGATGGTCATTTCAGTGGTAGTGTTATAGACAGTCCATAATTTCCCTGCTTCCTCGCTGCAGGACATTTACTACATGGATTTATCCCCTACATGTTCAGTGTACAGAGTGGGGAGTGGGTGTGATCCAAAGTTGGAGGATATTAACTAACATTAGTTTGCATTTTCCCTCCTCTAGCTGACAAGGAGTTCATTGGAAATGAGCCTGAGATCCTGAGGTTTACTGAAGGAAAGGTATTAGAAAAAGGATTTTAAGAAAAGGGCTAAAGAAGGGGTTGGTTACACAACTAATTCCACATCATAGCCATGAGCATATAATCTATCTCCCAGCCATTCCTATTACATCTAAATAGACCTGTTGTAATGAAGCATTGAGAGGTGAAAGAGGGGCTTAATGTACTACTCTGTCATTGCTGAAGGTATCACTTACAATTTGATGGAGGTCACACAAACAAGCATGGCTGTCTCAGTTGATTCTTCAGGGTATGCCCAATGCTGAATTTTCCTGAAATCTGCAGATTTTGCAATTGTTAAAAATCTGCATAAATGATCTTGAGAGAGGAGATTGTAATGAACCTGTTATGCAGGCAAAACAACACATTTATACCTCTTGCTTTTAGTTAACACTGTACCCTTTTTACCTGGGGTTTACCTTTCTGGTGTGATCTGTTTTCCCTCTCTCAGATAAAGCAAAGTAATAGCTACCCAGGGGCCAGTGAAATATATGAATGGGGCTGAGTTGGAAAGGGCAGCCCTACAGATATGCTGGACTGGGCCAATGAGCAAGGTGAGCAGATTAGGCTATATAAATATTTAAAGAGCTGTAATTAGGACTAACATGGCCTCGCTCCCAAGGTTCATTATTACACATGCACATGGCAGAAAAGCAACTAATCATGATCTTTCTCCACTTGCTTTTTCCTATGTTTTTGACAGACTGTTTTTCACTCCCTAAGGTGTTCCTGGCTGGCACTGCCTCCCTAGGAGGGGACAGGAGATTTGTTGTGGCTTTCTGCGAGACCAGGAAAAAATCCCAGAAAACTTCCATAAAAAAGCAAGGGGGAGATATTTTCTCCCACCCAGGCATCACCCTCTGCTGCTGGGATCTGGCAAGGAAGCAGAGGTTTCTCTGAATGGTGAAAGCTCTCACCCAAAGCCCAGCAGGACTTGAGAAGCCCTTGCTGAGGACACCATGTGTCCCAGTGTCCCAGTCACATAAACAGCCTCCTCCTGTTGGGATGACTCCAGCTCATCCTTGCCTTCAAGACCTGCGGCTCCAAGGCTCAGCTGTCACAACTGTCCTGGAGGACAATCTCCCAAGCTACAAACACTGCAGTTGATACAAAGCACAATATCCTATTTGCTTAGCAACACAAGTTTCTGTGAACACCTTACACCACCAGGCTCGCTGTTGCCTCAACGCTCTTTAACCAAGCCTAATGCAAGGTCTCCTCCTGGGATGGAGGTAACAGTGACACAAGGGCCAGTGGGACAGCCCATGGGCTGGGCCACCAGGGCAGCCATCCTGGGTTTCATGCTCCTTGCAGTGCAGCTGGAGCTCACCCCCTTGATGCCAGCACCTCTAGGAAGGGAGAGCACAGCAGACCAGTCACTGAAGGAGAGTTGCCTTCTCCTCCAGGAGAGCACAGGGCTGTCTTCCCCACAAGAAGAGGGTGAATGAGTGCCAGAGGTTTTTTCAACATTGCCCACGAACAGATCCTGATGTTGGGTGGGGAACACACCTATAAATTCTACCTCCAGCTTCCATCCCATGTGAAGTTGCTCTTGGTGGGGACCACCCTCTGCAGGGTTGGTGGTGTGGGTCAGAGCTCAAGGCATACACACACACCACATTTTTAGACTTGCAGTTTGTCCTGACATAGCATTTTAATTATCTGTTTGTGACCCTTCCCACCATGCACACAGTTCAGTTTGGATGACATTTCCATTGAGAAAGACTTACTGGTCATCTGACCCAAGAGAAAGACAGAAAGAAGGAGATGGAGTGGAAGGGAACATGTTCCCAGAGAGTTGGGAAGCTGGTGAGCACACCTGGGCTGCAGTGGCCAGCAGCCTGCACCGAGATACACTTCTCTGGAAGTGGCCACAGAACAAGAAAATTCACATACAAGCACAGGGGAGGAAAAAAAAAGAAAAGAAAAAAAAGGAAAACAAGAAAGGAAAAAAGGTTGTTTGCTGCCCTACTCTTCCCTGTGGCTAAATTAATTGGGTCTTACTCCTGCTGTCTGTATGCCGGCAGTACTCCCACAGCACTGACTTTAATAGGAGTGCAGATTGCAGGATCAGGCCCACGGTGTCTTGGAAAAGATGAATAATAATCACTACGTGGAGAAATACTGCAGTTTGCAACTCAAAGAACACTTTAAATCTGCTTAGCAATTTGTAACGCCCACAGTAGCACACTGTGTAAAGCTGCAGTTATGAGACAAATCACTTTTCCATTAAGCACGGCTCCAGGACGTGCCTTATGGCAGCACACAGGGAGCAGGGAGAGATGGAGGGGAGGGGAACGCGGTGCATGAGGTGGTGCAAGAAGCCAAGAGGTTTGCTTTTTCCAGCAGCAGCTGTGTTATCCCTTTACGGTTATTTTCTGGGCTCTCAGCAATTAATCCCCACACAGCCTGATTCCAATGTCCATCCATCTGTGGACCGTTGTGCCGCCTCTCACATCTAACCATCTCTCAGTACTGATGACTTTCCTTCAACAGAGAGCCTGGAAACAGCAAATTATATGAATTTTTTCAAATTACAGTATTTTTCCTGATTCCAGATCTCAGTGTTGTTTGATGAAGTCTGACCTGGCCACCCAATGTTCTGCCAGCAGTTATCTGACCTCACCTCTGCCTGAAACATCACTCTGCCAAGCCAAAACACAACAGTGGAGCTATGAAAGCTCATTTTAAGGGCCTTCCTCTTTCTTACTTAAGCCTTTGAAATCCTGCAGATCTTCTGGAGGCAGAGAACATCTCCAGATGCAATGTGTCCTCATTTGACTTAGGGCTGTTTCACACTAGCAGGAGGCACTGAGCTGCTTGGGGCAGGAGTAAGTGGCAGGTCCCAGTTCTGGCCACCACAAACTGGTTTAACTGGTAGATATAACCCACCCAATCCAGCTCTGACCCTTTTGTCCCCAAACTCCCCCACACTGTCCAGTTATAATTCGATGAGTACCAGATGATGACAAAAAGCAGCAGCAGAGACAGCACCTGAACCACAACCATCAGTGGCAGGAGGCCACTTGCAACAAATTCTTCACTGAAGGCTTGGGCAGGGCTGGCTCTGAAGTGCCATGAGAGAAGAGTGGCCTGCTGAGCACAGATCTCTACTGAGAAAAAAGACCTTGGACACACTGGAAATAAAAGTGTGGTTTGAAATGCAGGGAGAAGGAGGACAATGAGCTATCTTGAAGCATCTACACAAAAGTACAATGACATTTAAGCCTGTCTAGGCCAGTGAGGAGATCCAGGCAGACTGGGGAATTAGACAAAACAGCCAGGGTCTCAGTGCAAGCTTTTATCTCATTCTTAGAGAAGGTGTTTGGAGACCTTGAATGAGAAAAAAGGGTAGCAAGATAAACAGAGCAGGCAGCTGAATCCCTCAAGATTTTAAAACAATGATCAAAGGAAAATGCAAATGAGGAACCTGCCCCCAGAAAGTCAGAGGAAAATGATTCATAGCTCAGTGGTGGGAATCAGGTATTAGAAGAGGTATTTCAGCTCCTCCAGGGAATCCAGCCTGTCCCACACCCAGAAAGCATGTTTGTGCTGCAGGGAGAATACGGGCAAGGCTTAACAGATCGGCCAAGTTTCCTTCTGCCTGGATTATGGGAAATGCTGCAGGTCCCAAGTGGTGGATATAGGATGCCATGGAAGATATATGAAAAATAAGATATTATATGTAAAGGAAAAATTATTCTCAGCAAGGATGGTTAAATGATGAAACAGAAGTCAAACTTCCCCAGTTTTCTCTCAGACTGGGGTCTGTGCTGCCACTGTGAGTGTGAGGGATTCTACCAGCCACTGAGCAATGCATCTCCACCTCCAACAGAGCAAAAGAACTCTCTACTTCTTGCAAGCAGTCAGATATTTTTACTTTACATCCCAGCTCAAGACAAGTTTTACTGCTGGGTTTGGGTAGTGATGGGGAGAAGAAAGAACGTTTCATACACTCAAGGTCTCTTTGCAGACTTCATCCTGCCAGGCTCAGGAGACAGTGTTTGGCCATAATGTGTTTCAAGAGTAAACCCTAGGTCATGAACCCTGTAGCCCTGACTCAGAGCAGAAGCTAGGGAAATAAAAATTAAAATAAACCCAAAAAATAAAAGTGGAAAAGAACAATCACACACAGAATCACGAGGTTGGAAGAGACCCTCAAGATCATTGAGTCCAGTCCAGCCTTAACACCTCAACTAAACCATGGCACTGAGTGCACATCCAGGTTTTTTTAAAACATATGCAGGGATGGGGATTCCACCACCTCCCCAGGCAGACAATCCCAGCACTAATTCCAGTAATCCCATGACACAGGCTAGTCCTCAGCGACACCAGTAGCAACATCTGATTTCAAGCTGGTCATGCCTTGCTTATTGAAGCATGGCCAGGGTGCCTTACCTTGCAGCTGTCATTCATTCAGGGCTAAGTCCCCCAAACACATCACATCTGATCATTATTTCTTCAGAAGCACCTTGAGGTTTCCCTATAGGACAAAGAGCCTACAGAACTGAATACCATGTGCACAAAATAAACCACACCCCCGTCCATCATCATAGTGAAAGTTCCCATCTCTTTTCCCCCTTGACCCACATTTTTGTAGCAGAGCAGGTGCTTTTAAATGAAGGAAACAAAATGAGGAGCAGCTGTTTGATGGCTACCGAACAGCCTGGAATGGCAGTAGCAGCCCGGGCTGAGAAGGATTAATGGGCAGCATGCACATGAGGAGGTCAGAGGTGGCAAATAAATGCCATTTATCAGAGAGTTACAGAAATAAAGGAATGAATCACATTGCTCGCATCACTATAGATGAGGTATAAATAGAGTTAATCAGCACTGAAAGCATATTAAGTCAAGGAGAATTATTCATGCACTGCAGGTGTTTTCCCAATTTCTGTCCATGGAAGTAATAAGTGGGAGAAGTAATTGGTGTCCAGCCCATCTCTAGCCAGCAGCTATTGCCCCTTCTGGACTGAATTAATCTTCCAAATTGCTATGCTGCTTTACAACACATATTTCAACATAATGATCTCTTACTTATTATTTTTGGTAGCTTGTGAGTTATAGAGATTGATAGCATCCTTTGCAAAAGAAATAATGAACCCAAAGGGAACTGATAATTCATTGAACTTTTGAACTGCCTCCGAGTCACCTCTCTGGGACTTGAAAATTATGATATATTATTTATTTAGCCCTGACTGTGCCTCTCTCAGTGTGGTAGGAGCTTTGGGAGAGTAATAACATCACAGGGCGGTACACTTTCCCTCAACACTTGCTAGACAGAGCCTGCTACTAATTTGCCTTTCAATAGGGGCTGTATTTTACCTTTGTAGCCACTTTTTAAAACAACAGTTTCTGTGTGTCGGTTTCAGTGCAGCCTCAAGAGTCTCTCTCACTCTGGTCAGCTGAGCTGCTGCTCCCCAGCTGCGGCACAGGAGGTGTTCCAGAGCCCTCACAGGGAGGTTCACAGGCACTGCTGTCCTTCCTCCCTGCTCCCTGGGCCAGCACCACCTCTTCCCACAGACTTCAGCAATACAAGAACAGATCCCCGAATAAGTGGGTGTATCTCCTCGGGGTCCAGATCTCCCGCTGAAAGGTGCTCAGCTCTGTAACCAGACTCAGAAAAGGGCTTAAACAGAGGCTTAACACAAGCATGTGCTCACCTTCCCTGGGAGCTTAGAGCTCAAAGGATCATCCCTGGGCAATTCCAAGCCCCGTTTATTTCCCAGTGAAGTTATGAGGTGAAGACTTCAGTGGGTGCCGAGAAAGCAGCTTTCATCCACACCATCAATGCTGAGTTTTCTCACCCTCTCCTCCTCATCCTCCCTCCATGGTGTCTGGGAAGATGCCGGCTTTGGAGCGGCTGACGGGACTATCCCCAACCCTTTGGCCCCTGCACCGGGAGCGCGGCCATGGCCACGGGGCAGAGATGACCCCACTTTGCGATGGCAAAGGCCCGTTTCTCTGAACACCTGAAGCACAGCAGCGGGAGGAAGAGGGGCGAGCACCAGAGGCATCCACCTGAGCCCCTTATGTCAGGTTTAGCCTTGACGGCAGAGGTTACCTACAAAATCTCTCCCTGGGGTATTCACGTGTGTAAAGGTGCTGCTAACCCTTCGAGGGCCAACCCCAGCCGCGCAGGTTGCGGCTGGCGCGGTGTGGTGGGGCCGCGGGCTGCGAGGGTCCGGATGCCCCGCGGAGCCTCCGCGCATCCTCCCCGCGCACGCCGGGCGGACACGGGGCTCCGTGGCGGAGGAGAAGCCTTTGCTTTTCTCCTGGCTCCCTCTCGTGGGCTTCCCGAACAGCACAACTCCGGCCGCCTCGCAGCCCCGCCTCGGGAACCTTCCGGCCCCAGACCCCGCTGCCCTCCCGGCCGCTGCAGCCCCGGGTGGGTAGGGTGCACAACCGGAGTTCAGGCTGCGGCACCCGGCTGCCAGGCGAAAGGCAGGAGTTCGAGTTTTCCGGGGTGTGTTGGCTTCACAGTTGTGTTCATGTCCCCAGCAAGAGGGGTTTAATGCTCCTGCCTTCAGGACTTAGCACCAGTTTTAGGGACAGATGTGCTTTCTCCCAAGCAAAAAGATCGTTCACAGTCGTCGCTTCTCTGCCCTTTGCTGCATTTCCTCAAGCTGAAGTCTGCAGAGGCTGTATTGGTGAATGTGTTGCTGCAATTCCTTTCGCTGCTGCTACCCATGGGATTGAGCCTGCTTGTCCCTCAGGCATCCTCCATCTACCCTGCAACCTGGTTTAAATCTTCATCTAAATCTTCAGCTTGCAGCACTTTCAGAGAACTATCACCTTCCTCCTTGTTCCCAGCCTGTCTGCAAGCTCCTCTGCCCCTTCTTCACCCACTTCATCCCAGCTTTCACCTCCCTTTTCACCAGCCATGACCCTACGCCTGCTTGGCAGCCCTTTCCCCTCTCTTGCTTCTCTCTAGACACCTTCCAAACTGTTCTCTGCCAGGGCACTGTCAGCACTGCTGTCTGCTTCTGCCAGCTGACCTCTTCCTTTCATCCCTGTGAAGCCAAAACACCTGAAAATGTCGTTGCCTCTTCTCTTTTATTCTTTCCCCTTGTGTTTTGATGTTTCAGTCCCAGCTGTATCCCTTACTCCATAACTGAGACACAAAAAGTGACAAGCCATGCCACCCAAAGCATGGGCGAGGATCAGGATGTCCCTGAAGCTCCAGGGCTGTGAATTAGGCTCTGATGCTTTGCTGCATGATCTCAGGCAGGTAACTGAACCTTCCTATGCCTTTCTTTCCCCCTTTCATCTGCTCTCTGTATTTCAAACATAAGCTGCACAGTGCAGGACAATTTCTTAATCTCTTGGTGTCGGATTCAAAGAAGTCCTATTTTTGTAAAATTGAAATCTAAGGCCTATAAAATTTGAATCTAAGGCCTGATAACAACACAAGTAATAATACAGCATATAGCACTTCTGCAACAGTTCTTTACCAAATGGATATTGTGGAATGGAAGTGATGCCTTCTAGTCTTTTAAACATTAAACACCCACAAGCCTGCAGCTGCCTCCAGGCCAATTTATTTCAATTCCACCTCATTTTCCTGTGAGATACTCCATGAGATTTAGTGACAGTATGTGACAAAGGAGCTAGAAAATGTTTTGGTGAAGAACAGCCACTGGGCCATCCAATATGCTTGATGTGCTTTATTCAGAGACATGTCACTAGGTATTGAAAATTTATGGAGAATTATACCATTTGGTAATGTGTCTGCCTTTCCCTTCTCACTGGTTGGGTTCCTTTGGGCTTACTGGAGCATTTAGCAAGGAGGAGCATGCCCTGCCAATCGATCCAAGAGCTCCTCTGCCTCACGGTACAAAGGGTGTAAGTGAAGTGGAAAGCACATGTTCTTTCTCTGTGAGAATCACTGTTTGCTTGTCACTTTCTCAGAAAATTTTGCAAGGATTGCATGTGTTAGAGATGTCTGAAAGCTTTGGAAAACAAAGCAAAGCTATTTTGAAATGGTAGACTGGAGGGTTTCTCTCTCATCATGATGGAACTTCACTACTAGATAGCAAGGTAGTTCACAGCTGACAGAGAAAATAAAGTTTAGTGTCCCTTTGGTCTGGTCATCCAGGTCTCAGTAACATCAACTGTACCTGAGTTGTCCCGGTATCATTCAGTATTTGGGACAGTTAAAGGTCATCCAGTCCAAGCCCCTGCAATGAGCAGGGACACCTTCAACTAGATCAGGCTGCTCAGAGCCCTGTCCAACCTGACCTTGAATGTTTCCAGGGATGGGGCATCTACCACCTCTCTGGGCAACCTGTTCAATTGTTTCACCAACCTCACTGTAAAAAAGGAGACAATACAAGGTGCTGGGCAGAGGGCAGCATAAGCATTCCTTTCCAACCACCCCAATGAACAATCAAAGAGGTGCAGGAGGTAAGAGAGGTGAACAGAAAGACTCAGCTTTCTTTCATAGTCCCTTGGTGCTCGGCCTTTTTCTCCAGCAGATCCTTCCAAAGCACCACTGGCACCACGGAGGAGAGCTGACCTCAGGCAGTACAGAACCAGCCACTGTCCAGCCACTGCCATGTGCAAACCCTTCCACTTCAAGTAGAGCTGGGATGCCTCCATCTCTCATGACATGCCATTATGAGGTGGGAAAGAAGACCCTGCTCCTGTTGTCAGTGCCACCTGTGTGAGACATGTTCTCAGTGCTGATGGCATGGCTAAACTCCTCTCCATTTGTCCTCTTCACCATAAAACCTCTGTTAGAAAATTTTGAAGATGAGGTAAGAGAGACCTCTGCATTCACTAGGCAGATTTGGGAAGAGATTCCTAGTAGCTGCTGAGGGGGGGAAAACAAAAGTGTAACCACAAGCAGCAGGAGACCACAAATCAGCCATCAGTATTGCCTACCCAGGGGAAGCAAAGTGGCCAGTGGGGGACAAGACAGGGTGAATGACTTCAAGACAGAGCCTGGGGTCTGGTTGGAGGAAGGCTTCTGAACAGAGAAGGAAAATGGCATGACCTTGGTGTTATGCCAATCTTATGATACAACACAAAAGGTACCTTTCCTTCCTTTTGAAACTTACTTTTTCTTAATTATTTGCAATGGGAAGGTAGGAAAAGTAAACTGGTTTGGCTTACATCTGGCAAGCTGCAAAGCTGAACCATTAAATCTATAAATGCAGGGCAACTTAGGGGAGCCAGTGGCTGCAAGCTCAGTGCCCTGCTCGTCCCCAAAACCAGGCTTGTGCTCACACGTCAGCTTGCACGAAACCAGGAGTGACATCATGATTTGGTCTGCAGCAAACCTGAGTGCTGGAAGCTCTGACACTCCCCAGGGACTCAGGGCTGCTGACTTAGAGGAGTGTTTGCTGTCAGTCTGATTGGAGAAGTCCAGTCAGAGGCAGCAATGTGGCATCTTATTGCTCAATTAATTAATCTTGTTTGTTAACTCTTACAGAGGGAGAAAGATCCTGGAAGGACGTAGCCTCTGACAGGCAGGGAGCAGCCAACACAGTTCCTGCTGCTGCAGTTACAGCGCAGGGCTGTGGTTAACATCCCCATCCTGGTTAGAGGGCATGGTTATGGTCTTCTGCTGCAGCAAGCAGGATCTTCAGCACTAAATTTGGATTTAAGGGAGGGGAAAATGGCACTTTGGAAAGAGGGTTCTGGCTGGAAATGATGGAGAAATACTATCACAAGCTCCTGTCCCCTCTCTGGGCTGCTGCTGCTGGGGTGATTTATGAGCTGGTTTATGGACTGAGACATGCAGGAGTGATTGCTTGTTCCTCTGCAGTGCAACACAGGCTGCAGCCAGCATCAGGTAAAGCACTGCTGTGCAGTCCCCACGGCTGGAGAGAGACAGGCCCCCACTCCTGAGCCCCAAGAGACCCATCCTGGGGTCCTCCTCCAGGATAACATCCAGCCCAGCAGTCACAGCAGTCATACCCTGGCTTTTCACAGCTAGTCAGGGCTTGAAAAATCATATTCACAAGGCATCTGCAATATTCAAGGGGTCAGAACTGCTCCTTTATAAATCAAGTGCAGCTACTAGCTACATCTTCCCAATCAGAGTTCCCAGGGAAAAAAAAGCTTTTTGTCTGGAATTAATGTTTGAGAGTTTGCTTTATAGTTCTAAGTCAATATCTTTAAATGCTTTGGAAAAGAGCAGTGGAAGAGAAAAGCTCTGCAAACTGGCCATGCATATTAAAAGCCTCATCCTTCAGCAGTCTAAAGCCAAGTAATAATCCACTCAGCTCTCACTTATTTCAAGCTTCCATTGCTTTTAAAACAAAATCATCAGAATATTTGGAGGCATTAGACAGTCCAGTATCTCTGACTGAACAGGTCACAACCTGCAAACTTTGGCTGATGTGAACGTTTCCCACCTCCTGTCACTGTGCAGGGCTTTGTGTTGGGATTGGAGCCTGTGTGGGCCAAGGACAGCTTATGGGATCAGATCAGTGGCATTTTGATCTTGTCTTGCTTTGCCACAATAAACACAATCATTACAATCAGCATTATCACCCTAGGTATTTATTATTGTTATTTGATTTACAATGATAATTTGCATTATTGAATGAGAGCTTCTTTCTATTCCAAGCAGCCACATTGGATCAGGAAGATATATTGCCAATCAGGCTGCCCATTTGAACCAACTCCCTTCTCCTAGCAATGGCAGTGCCAGTCCAGCTGCCTGCCTGCTGAAGACACCAGCAATTTCCTCAGCTGTGTGTTTCCTCACTTCACTTATCCAGTAAATGGATTTATTTTCACCAGGAAGCCAAGGAACAGGTAGGCTCCCACCTGAGCCCGCTGCAGTTACACAAATGTGAATGGACAGACACAGCAAAGCCATTACAAAAACCAGGGAGTTGTCTGGGACAGGTACAGTCCCCAGGCAGGGGAGAGCTGGAGGAACAGAGATTTCTTCACCCTGGCTGGGTGCAGGGCTGAAAGGAGGGAGGGAGAGGATAGAAGCCTGGCTCAGGGCAGTGGGCTTTGGCTCACAGCCCTGCTGCTGTAGGGCAAGGGGAGAGGGCTGAGGTAAGATGTCACCATCCCCTCGCTTGCCTCATTTCTTTGAAAATGCAGCTGATGATAGAACTACAAGGAACATTTGTCTGTGACTCTATCACTGGTTTCCATGGAAAATATTGTGTCACAGGGGAGTTTATGAATTCAAGGCAGGAAAAAGCTGAAGAACCAGAGAACCTGGGTAACAGGACTGGGAAAAGGCAGGTCAGGGACAGTGCCTGTACCTTTATCAGTGGGCTGTGCTCATGGTCAGAGTGCTTGTGTGCTCATACCCCAGGCTGTACGGCTGCCACAGACAAGCAGGGTTTCCAGCAGGCTACAATGACAAGGCCACGAATTATTTTCATAAATCCTCAACCTTGCAAGGGTCTCTCCCCCAGATCACCCCTGTGGGCTCCCAGCACCACCCTCAGGCAGCCCGGTGCCCCGGCAGCCCGGCTCGGCTCCGGTCCCGTGTCACTAGAGGGCACTCGGGTTATTTTTTCCACCAAGCCTCGGCTATTAATATTCATAACATGCGCCGCGCTCTAGGGCGGGTTGGCAATATTCTCTTACGGCAGCAGAGGGGTTTTTTTCAGCTGTTTTGCAGAGAGCGGTGTGGCCGCAGCTCTCTTCCTAGAGAACAACAGACACAGAGCGGGAGCGATCACAAAGGCAGCTGCTGTTTCCCGAGGGGATGCCACAGGGGCTGCCGGCAGCGCCGGGAGTGGGGCGGGCGCGGCGTGGGCTGCTGCGGCCGCCACGCGTGGGACCGCGTCCTGCTGCACTTCCAGGGGCTGCTGGGCGATAGCTCAGTCCTGGGACCGCGTCCGGCTGCACTTGCAGGGGCTGCTGGGGGAAAGATGGGTCCTGGCCCCACAGGGTGTTCCATGAAGTGTGCACTCCCAGCCTCCCGGAGCTCCAAATAAAATAAGAGCACTGACACAACTGAAGCTAGATGCCCAGTGAAGGATAAACTGGCATCGTGGGCTTTTGTTTTCAGCCTCTGCAGCAGATTGCTAATGCAGCACTGAATACACTTCTGTAGAGGCCTAGAAAGGATCCTTCAGAAAGTTGTGAGTGGTGATCTGCCTGGACCAAGGGGTTGCACTGCGTGCCATGTTTGGATGGGCTTTTTCCTCTATTTTGACCTGACACGAAGGCTCCTGAAGTCCTGCCCTGACTCTGGTGTCCCCAGCAGAGCAGAGGACCCAGCCACAGCTCACACACGGGCATGGGGCACAGCTCCAGGGATCAAGGCCGCGAGAGAGGGCCATGGCGGGTCACAGCTCCTGGGTTCCCAGCCGACCGGATCCTCCCTGACTCAGTGATACACAACCTGTGGCAAATTCCCCGGTGCCTCCCCCACCAACGGCTGGAAACAAAGCTTTTACCTTCCCACCGGCTGCTGGAGCTGGCACACTGCTGTCACAGGAGGCTGGGTCTCACTGTGACCCTCGAGCCTTCCCCAGCAGCGAAGCACATGCCTTGCCTCTGATGAAGCACATTTCTCTCTCACAAACCACATCTCATTAACAGTAATTCTTTCTAAGCTGTAGCTGGCATTCAAATCGAAATAGAGTATTTTCCTTTATTTACTGCCACTTTATTTGTGCTGGAGTAGCAGCTAGAGGCTCTGATTGGGACCCCCTCGTGCAAGACATAATGAAAAGATGGTCCATGCCCCAAAGAGCTTCCGGTTTAATTACAGAATGAGCGACAACAGATGGATGCCCCATACAGACAGGGAGGAGCACAAGGTAACAGGGAGACAATTATGATTAGCTTAATAACCCACGGTCAGAGTACAGCAGCTGCCTGCCATTGTCACTAATTGTCACTCCAATTGTTATGAAACAACTCTTGCAGTTTAATCTCAAATTGTTCTCTGTCTCCCAGGGGGAGAAAGCCCAGATATTTTCCAACATCTTGTGCCTCACCTCTCTACAAAACCATCCCACCAACTCTGAGAACGCAGGACACCTTGCCCCAGCAGTGGTGCTTTTACAGGTCCCTCCCTGTGCCTCTTTGCTTCCCACATGGCCCTGAGACATGACAGCTGTTTCTGTCCCCTCCACTCCTGTCCCTGCCTGGTCTTACCATAAAATGGGTGGAGGAGCTACAAAGAACAGCGCTAGCAGGAGTGCAGACAGAGCACCATGCACCCAGCTCACACAGGAGCAAGCAGCAGGCGGAAATCTTGCTGCTGGAGGTCTGGCACTGTCCAACCACAGCCTGAGGGTCTAGCCCACCTTTCTATTTTTCTCTGTCTTTTTCACCACCATGACTCAGCTACATGTAAGTCCTCACTCCCAGCATCCCTCCTGTGCTCTAACACTGTGACTGTTGCAGTGTAAGACCAAATTGCTGGCCCTTTTGTGATTGAAGTAATCATCACAATTTAAGTGGTATTTAATTGAAAACTACTCCCCTCTGTATCTCTCTTGACTAGGTATTTTCTATGTATTTCTGTATATTTTCTTCTATGTGTTTTTGTGTCTACTTCCAGATTTTGACTGTTTGGATTCATGTATGAAATATTTCCAGGAATCTGGCTTGTCCATGTCACACACAAATACACGTGCACATACTGCAGGACTTTTCCATGCCCAAAGAGGAGGAGAAGTAGGGGGCACATCTGGTCACCCAGATTGAATTTCTGCTCTGACTGCACCTTAGTCAAGCAGAGAGAGTCTCAGGAGACTGAGGCTGCTCCTAAACCCAGCCCCACCAAGTACAGCTGCCCTGCCTCCCCCATATCTACAGCCACCGACCATCATCCCTTTGTGTGCACAGGCATGAATCCTCACAAGGTGATCTGGCCATGAGGTGACTTGGATCATTCCATCTCCCTTCTCCACATCTGCACATCTTACCTCAGATTGGAAAAAACAGCCTATAGTGCCTGCTGGGTTACACCCTGGCCCTCAAGGATCTCTACTGGAGTGGGGTCATGAGCTTACGTGACCATGCCAGCTCTCAGTAGTGTCTCCTAGGAAGGAGCAGGGCTGTGAGCATTGCCCTTGCTGGCTGCAGTGGTCACTGTGTTACAGAGACCTCAACCCACGCTCTCTCCCTTCCAGGGGCTTGCTTTAAGCTTTGGTTTCCTTTGCAGCTCTCCTCAGGCTGAAGTAGAAGACATGTGTGTAGAAAGCATGGCCCTGGGAGGGAGGATGCACTGGTCTGCACCACAGAAGGCATGGCCCTGAGCTCTCCAGGGCTCAGGGGATTCCTGCAGCACCAAACTTGCTGCTGTGGTGTGGCAAAGTGACAGCCAGCAGTGAGGAACAGAGGCTGGGCTGGTATCTCCTGCTTGTGCTCAAAGACTTCTCCAAAACAGGACCATAAGGCTCTTTCAAGGCAACACAGCCCATGGGGAGCCAGGAGAGGCTCTGGTGGCCGGGCCAGTCTGGGCTCAGCCAGCTGAGCAGTGGGCTGCAGCCCACCCCTGTGTGCCAGCACAGTGTGGCAGCCACACACACCAGAATTGCTGGCTGCCAGCACTCTGCTGTGGCTTGCTGTGCCAGAGGCCTGGAGATAATGGGGTTGACAATTTACCAGGTATGATGGAGCCTGGCCAGCTTTGAGGGGACTAAGTGGGAGCACTTGCACTAAAGCAAAGGTTAAGTTCATGAGTGCTACAGGCAGCTGCTGGGCAGGCCTGGCTGTGTCCTGCCTGTAAAAGCCATTTCAGGGTACTCCTTGCACTTTGTAGTATTCTAAAAGCAAGAAATAAGTTGCTTGAGCCTTCAAGTGACTCAGATCACTCTGCGTCCTTGGATTCTCACATCAGGTCAAACGTGAATAAATTGTATGCAATAATAAATTGCTGCTTTCCTAGATATATTGCTTTTGTTGGAACAGCACACTGCCAGGTTTACTAGCAAGCTGAAGAAAATCTCTGAGGTTTGGTTTATGTTTTTATCCTGAGCATTTATAACTTGTTATTTATTCCACTATTATTAAAAAATATTAAAATATGCGAAGATTTTATGGCAGCTCCTGCTGAGTCATTTCAAAGTAGAAAAACTCCACTAAAAATTAGCCCATGACATTTGTTAGCTAGGTTATCTGGGGTTGCATTCCTTTCCTTTGCCTACCTGGTAACTATTGACATGACAAGTACAAGCAAGGTACAAGATAAAGGGTAAATGTAAATTTAAAATAAAGCCTTCTGTGTTGAAAGGTGGGAACTATATTCCAATCAATCTGCTGCTACTGTTTTCCTTCTGTTGAAGTGGATATAAGTCAGGGAAAAGGAAGATGCCACAGAGTGTGGTGATGTGCTTGCTGCAGTGCAGGCTGCTGAACAGGGTATCTCAGGGCCTTAAAGACCTTGAGAGTTGGAAATGATTTGCTGGCTTATATTTTGCACCATATGTCCCAGCAGTTGAAGTACCTGCAAAGTGTGCTTAAGCAATGATATGCTGCCAGGATGAAGGCTGGTCTTCCTCAGCCTTTCAGCAACTCTGCTAAGGGAAATGATTACAGAACCTGCAGAATCTGTTGGTTTTTCTTTATGTTGGGAATGCGGAGCTGGTTGAACTTGCCAGCCAGCCCAGCAAAAAAGGTGAAAGGCATCAGAGGCAATAAAAGGCAAGTCAGTGTAGAACTTGCAGAGTTCAAAAATACTTGAACCAATCCCCTCAGTGAGACAATATTCCGTAAATTGCAGTCAAAAAAAAAAAAAGCAGTCAAAGAGAGCTGAGGTGGGGAAACCCAACATAAACATGTATTAGGAAGAAAATACCGTTATTTCTGAAGGATGCAGTAATCTATTTGAGACAGGTCTTGGTAAATCAGTGCTTCAGTGCCTTATTTGCAATGATGAGACAGATGATGTGAAATGATAAGAAGTCTTGCATAACTAATTCACTGCAATATTTCAGAGCTGTTAGTGGGATGATAGTAAGAGAAAATAGAGAAGACATTTTCTGCCAAGATTTTTAAAAGCACTTCATAAAGAGAAAAGTTAAAGATTAATTGACTACTGGCTATGATATGATAATGCAGTAAAGCATTGAGTTAGATAGACAACTGGCTTAAAAGCAGCTTATGACAGGAGGCTAGGATCTGAGCACCAGCAAGCATTTGATTTTAAGACTCTAATTATCTGTAATGTCTTGTATTTTTAAATGGCTAGGTTGGGATATTGAAATATTAGTTACAAAATTTGCAGGTTAAGACAACAGTTGGATTTAATAAGCAGGAAGGGAGCTGGTATATGTGTAATACAGCTCTGCTCTGAAAGGTGACTGTGAAAATTACATACTGGAATTTTTTTAACATGGTTATATTTCACGGAAAAGCAAATGATAGTTTCATAACCACCTGCTCCGCAAACTGAACGGGGCATCCTTGAACGTCAGTAGGAATATTTGCAAAGTTGGGTGCTTCTCAAAGTGAATCAGGGCATCAGCCTCTGACCTGAAGCCAATAAAGGAGAGATGGGTTTTAAAGCTGATGACTAATGTGAAACAATACATCAGGGAGAAGTGCCAAGTTGCAAATAGCACTGTCATGCAATACACTGCCAAGTATTTCTGAGTCCTATTCAGAAAAGTTTTGAGCTCATCAGCGTTGTGTGTCACTGCAATAAAACTGGGAGAAACAATGCTGTTTCTGGGGGTACAGAATGCAGAATCTCTGCCATATGGCCTGTGGTAGGTGCATTTTGCTGAGACTACAGCACAAACCAAATGCAGTAGCTCCACAAATGCTGGTTTAGGACTTGTGTTAAATCGCATGAGCTGTGGTAGGTTTCAATTCTGCTTTTCCATTTAAGGAATCTTTAAGATGAAGTAAACATATGCTTCATATAGAGGAGGCTGCTCAGGAATTCAGCTGTTCTGGGTAGTGTGGTTTTGTCTGGGTAATGTTTGAGTCTGAGTGACAAGTGCTGAGAGACAGAGAAGAAACTCACAGGCCATCCAGAAACAGACACAAGAAGATGTATTAATAGCAGTCAGGAAGAGAGTACCTGCCTTGGGTGTCCCTGTGTCTGTCCAGCCTGAATCCAGAGAACTGCTCATTTGGATCAGGGCACTGACTGAAAGGCCTTCAGGGATGTCAACAGCAACACTGACTTGGACTATCTTGAGTCCTGTGTTTTGGGAAGGCCTGGCTAGCTCCCTGGCATGAGGGGTCTGACTCTCTTGAGCATGACAGTTACATTTTACAAGCCTTAAAGAGCAGCTTCTGATATTCCCATACTCTTGTTTTCCTCCCTTCTCCAAACTGGGCATGCAATTCAGGTCACAGTCAACCCTTCTATTATTGTTTCAATCCCCCAAGCCAGTAAAAAATAGCTTGTAAAGGCTTTCATGTTATCTCTACCACCCATTTTTTAGTAATTCTGCAGGAACACTGCGCCCTGCTCCCTTGTTGAGCCTGAGCCTTCCAAGTAAGTGTCTTTTGCATCTTTTCTTTCTTTTTTTCTTTTTTTCTTTTTTCAAAATCCTGCTGCAAACAGCTCAGCTATCTGGAAAATGGCCACTTACTCTTCACCTTTGCCCACTTCTCTGTTAAGAACCTCATTAAAGTGCTCCTCTGCCTTCCTGCAGTTGAATTCTTTAGAACTAAAAGCTTCCATTTTTCTTCTTTATCGGACTCACTCCCACTTCCTATCTTCCCTTCACTGCCACTTTTGTAAAACGCTCACATGCTGTTAGGACTCCTACTCTGCCCCATCATGTCCAGAAAGCCACAAAAGAAATATCTTTTGCTTCATCCTGTCAGCTTTTTTTACCCACTTTCAGCAATATCATATGGCTCTGCAAGAGGCTGAGCTAGATTTTGAATGCAAACAATCAGTCACACAGCACATTAATCCTCAGATGCTTTTGTGTCATCCTCCCCATGTTGGGTGTATCTTGTAGATACCAGGATCTTTCACAACTCTCATACAGCACTCTATCAAACCCTCAAATTCTTAGCATTTCTGTGATGTCCCTTTCCAGATTTGTGTTTCTCAAAGCCTCTGGGGTATTTCTATGGCTGTTCTGCATCTACTTCTTCATCATGCAGGTGTTTATGCTATCAGCATTCTTACGAGTCACAGTGAGAACTCCTCAGGAGCCTAGTGTTCTGGGTTTCTGATTTCCTTAGCAACTGTCTCCTGGTTATGTGTCTGGTGCTCTCCCTGCACCAGTACCTATGGAACCTGATTTCTACCAAATTTGGCAAAAGCATAGAAATGGTAAAGATATTGTCATTCTGCAAGTTCTGTGTAAATGGGTGATTCAACATAGGAGGGTGAGAAGCTGCACTTTTACCCTCCCAGAGAGAAAGGCAAGACTGCCTCCAGGCCTTACCTACTGGGTCTGGCAACCAGCACAGCCAGGATCCTTGTGGCACTCTTGAGAACCCACAGGAGGTAGGTGGGAAACAGAAAGGGAACTAGAAATACTGACATGAATCAGAAGGAAGTGGTAAACACTTTGGCATACTACAGAGGGCTGGAGGACAGAGGCATGGGAAGCATGGGTGGGAAAGGCAGGTACAGGTCTGAGTGCTGGACACAGAGCAGTTCTGGGGTGCTGCTATGGAAATGACACAGAGAATGAGTAGAAAAATGATGGTTAGTGCACAGGGCACAGATCCACTGGAAAAAGGTTCCTTAGTTCTGCAGCTCATGAATACTCTCCATCATGGGTCACTACTGACAAATGCATTGACGTGATAAACATGTCAATGACCTGATCTCTGGAGTTCTGCATCGTATCTCTAGGTGTGGCACACTTAGCAGATCTCATCCCTTGTAACTATTCACGGCCCCAGGACTCTTAACATGTGATTGATTTCTTCCTCTATTTTAGCACTTAGTTCTCTTGTCCATTTCTTATGACAGCTTGAGAAAACCAGCATGTATCTGGGCAGTTCTTCATGGACTGTTCCTGTTTTTTCATCATTCACTTCTGTGGTAACTACTGACAAAGCAGATACCATGCTCCCTTTTTTATCCTGAAACAGCAAATTTATTCACTGAGAGCTTCGAAACTGGTGACTGCTAATAACCCAGGCTCATCATAATACATGCTCACGCTGCATATCCAGCTGGCTTGCTTCTCCTACAAAACAGTGGCTTTACTCATTTTTAAATGAGAGTGTTCCAGCTCTCTCAACTTTTGCATGGCTGTGATACTTCTCTGGTTGCAATGTTGTATTTGGGGGCTGGCCTAACTGCCTAGGATCAAAACATTCCACATTCCAAGATCCACTTGAACGTATTGTTGTTAGGTGATTTCCCAGTGTGTATTTGAGTTTCATACAAATCAGGGCTTTTATAGGAGAAATGTTCAGCATATGCCCAGCCTGCAGTCTGAAGAACCAGGCTTCTTCACCTGACCACTCTCATTCAGCGTGATGAGGAAAGGAGCCTGCAAACAAAAACTACTGAAGGATTAGCTGTGTGCCCATGGGAATACTAAAGTCCTTCTGCAGGGTCATATACTAGCTAGAAAGGGCCATTAAAACACCATTAGAGCTCATACTTTGTGCTGAATGAGGCCCACAGCCCTGCCTCGGGGTAGTGAAAATGAAGCAAACCTTCACTGGAGCCTCAGGAATTTTCTCAAGGGGAAAGGCAGCAGGCAGAAGGAGGTGCAGGCAGAACAGGACAAGCTGTAAACTTGCAGTGCATCTGGGTCTAACCTGAGCTGCAGCCCGGTGGCTGCATGCCAACTGCATTAAAATCATAGAAGGATTTAGGCTGGAAAAGATCTTTCAGTTCATCAAGTCCACCTGTAAACCTAACACTGCCAAGTCCACCACCAATGTCATGGCCTGTCCCACACAGACAGGCCAGCTACTCACAGCTAGGAGGGAGATGGCCACTCTGACCAGGCTGTGTCTCACCAGCCAGGCACCTTAGATACATGAGCCTGCCTACTTGCCATCAGGGACAAAATCTTGGAATAGCTGTCCACCCAGGGCTCAGAGTGGCTCAGACCTTGGGTTGTTGCCCCAAATTCCTGTGTGTGCCTCCAGCCAGTGCTACCCTCATGCTTTACTAGGGGTCCAGCAGGACCCCACAACAGGAGCTGCACACCACCTTGCTCAGTGGTGGCTGCTCCTGGAGGAGGCTTTTGCGGTAGTAACACACCAGATGGTTTTTGGGCAAGATGGATGGGTGGACGTGACTAGAGAGGACCTGGAAAGGTAAATCCATCAGTTAGCTTAGTGCACTCTTTGTCACATTCAGAGAAGAGACCCTGTCAGCCCTGCAGGTTCCCCAACTGTGAGGCCTGGCTCCAGGGCTGATATCACTTCCCTTCTGCCCAAAGGCCATTTGCCCCAGAAAAAAAGGCAATTACATAAATCAGCAGTGCTTCCCTGTGGCACAGCAGGCCAAAAGTATCCTGGGCTGTGTTGGGAGGAATGTTGCCAGCAGGGAGAGGGAGGTGATCCCCTCTGCTCAGCCCTGGTGAGGCCCAGCTGGAGCATTGTGTCTAGCTCTGGGCTCCTCTGTACAAGGCAGACATGGACATAGTAGAGAGAGTCCAGGGAGGGAACACTATGATGATTAAGAGACTAGACCATCTCTCTTATGGGGAAAGGCTGAGAGCCTGTTCAACCTGGAAAGGAGAATGCTCAAGGGGATCTTACTAATGTGTAATAAAATAAATACCTGAAGTGAGAGTGTAAAGAAAATGGAGCCAGACTGTTTTCAGTGGTGCCCCTGACAGGACAAGAGGCAGTGGGCAGTAGGAAACCTGGGACTTTCCATCTGAACATCCAGAAACACTTATTCTCCCTGAGGGTGACTGAGAACTGGCACAAGTTGCCCAGGGAGATTGAGGAGTCTCCACCCCTGGAAATATTCTCTCACCCCTATAGATACTGCCCACTGCCCTGGGGCTCTAAGTAGCCCTGCTTGAGCAGAGGGAGTGGGATCAGATGTCCTCCAGAGGCCCCTTCCAACCCCAACCACTCTGTGATTCTGCATCAGAAACAGTGAAGAGTATGTGTAACACCTGGACTCTTAAAAAAGGTGACTTCAACTTTCTACTATGACAATGAGTGATTACATTTGGAAGCTGTCCCTGAGATTCTGCTTGAGCTGAAGCCTGCTGTGAGTACTTTGCATTTACTCTTAGAAACTACACCCAGGTGGATGGTTCAGAGAACAAATGTATTTAAATTAGGCATGTGGATTTGCATCTTAATCATGTTATCATGATTAAGTAGTACCTCAGTGTTACCTGAGGCAACCATAGACTACACACCTAAATGAAACCTGAAATAGTCAAAGCCCTTCTGCTTTACATATGTCAGTGCAGATTTTCACATCTGCAGGGCAAATCATAGATTGGCAAGCAGCATTTTAATGATTGAAAGAGACAGCCTTGTCCGGCACAGGCCCCAATTAACTTCAGTAACGATGAATGCTTTGAAATAATGTATCCTGTTCCTGGACCATCACAAAATTAAGTTTAGGCCTTGTCCTACTACTAACGTAATCAATAACAAAACCTCAGGATCACATGGACGTCAGTGGATTTCAATGAAGTTATGACCGATTCTATCAGCCCTGGGGAGTTTAGTTATTGACAGAGTGAGTCTCTGCAATTTGCTATTGACTCCAATGAAGTCATGGCAATTTACTGTAGCTGAGGATCTACCACCCCCCACCTCCTGCTTAATATCAAGAACAAAAGCAGTATCCATTTAGATTAGAATAGAATAGAATAGAATAGAATAGAATAGAATAGAATAGAATAGAATAGAATAGAATAGTTTCAGTCTGTTAGGAAGGGACCTATAGTGATCATGCAGTCTAAGCCCCTTCCAGTGTTTGACCATCCTCTCAGTAAAGAAATGCTTCCTAATGTCCAATCTAAACCTCCCTGATGTAGCTTTGAACCACATTATGTCACTGGATCTCAAAGAGAAGAGACCAGCACCTCCCTCTCCACTTCCCCCTTCTCAGGAAGCCGTGGAAAGCAATGAGATCACTGCACAGCCTTGTTTTCTGCAAACTAGACAGGTCCAAAGTTCCTAGCCACTCCTCACAGCACATTCCTTCCAGCCCTTTCACCAGCTTTGTTGCCCTCCTTTGGATGCTTTCAAGGTCCTCACACCCTTCTTAAATTGTGGGGACCATGATGGCACACAAGATTCAACAAGATTCTCTCAGAAAGAGAGATCACAACTTCATGCTCTTCTGCATTGCCTAGCCTGAGTCCTTCAGCCTGTGACAATAGCCACTTCAATTTTAGAAAAGTCCCCATTTATCCATCAGAGCTAAGACTCAGAACAAGTGATAACCACAGCAGCTGCCTCCTCATACACCATACATCTGCTCTTATATCTCATGTCAGAGAAGCAGCTCTCGAACTCGAGACTCCTTGGGGAATCCTTCCTTGCTGTTTCTCCCACGGTGTTTGCTGGTCAGAAGAACTCCTCGCATGGGACTATGGACTCCTAGCACCATGTGGTAATCACTGCCTGGTCTTTTACCTCTGAAAACAGGGCTTTGATAAGACATTCATGATGCCATAAAATTTGGATTTTTGACACTGTCACACGCTCTAGCAGATGCAGCCTCTACCCCCATGTTAGTAGGAATTGCACCCACACCCGCAACATGGTGTTTGGTCTTGTCTGGGAAGCTGCAATTCCAACTGAAGCAGCTCATCAGAGACTGAATTTTCAGACCTTCAGGTTGCTCTAAAATATGGGGAACATTTCAGCACTATATGGAGAAAGCTAGAAAGAGAACAAGATTAAAGAACTGGGGCTGCAGATAACTTTATATTGCCTGGGCTGGCAATTACAGAGCTGGCTGGAGACCTGTCTGGGACCAGCAGTTGTCCTCTCCTTCTTCACTGAAGCTGGAGAGCCAGCCTTGCTGCTACTCCTTCTGAAGTCAGGTGAATGCCCTACTAGGGGCATTGCCAGTCACCATACAGCCCCCATACCCAAATTAGCTGATGCACGTCCAGCTCTTCAGGATCCTCCCTGGCTTTTTGTCTGCCCTTCTCTGAGATTCCTGCAGACAGTATGACCTCCATAGACTTCTGAAAAGTCCAGGTATGTGCCACTGAAGGATGAGTAACTCATCACTCTTCTCAAAAAGAAGGGGATCAACAAGGGGAATGACAGAGAGCCAGCCCTCAGCAGAGAGGTGAGACGTGGGTAAATCAAATATTTCTGGTGGGTGGTGGACTGGCAGTGTCTGGGAGCAGAGGAGCCAGGCAAGAGTAGCATTCACCCTTGCCTGCAGTGCTGTGAAGTCCAGGTCTCTTCTGAAGTGCTGTCAGTGTTGTTACAAATCTTTGTAATTGCTAACATGTGAGACAAGACGGAGGCCTTTGGCACAGCTCCATGCTGTGGTGGGGTAACAGCAGATCCACTCTGAGTGCCTCTGGATGTGCAACGGTGCAGTCAAGATCAGCCTGAAGCTTGGCCGAAATCTTCATTCAGAGCAAATGAATAGGAGCAAAATATCTTCTTTGCACATTGTCAGAAAAATCACTTTGTTTTTGGAAGAGGTTTTATCGAACAGAAAAGTGAGACTTCTCAGGAGCAGTCTTTCAGGATATTTGGTGCTGACGCTGGTACAGTTATTTTTTCCTGTCCAAGGATACTGTGAATTGAAGCCATTTTGGTCTCACCTATGTCTTTCTGAGCAGTGCTCAGCAATTTATAATAAAGAACCATCAGCTGGGAATGGCTTGCCAGGTCATCATTACTGAAGAAGTAAAAGCATTTTTCTGCACAGTGTCTCCTGCTGCTTTTAGGGCAGTGTACAACTGCATTTTTCATGCATGCTATTTAGGTTCTGCCTGTATCTTAGAAAGAGATTGGAATATTTTCTGATTTCAACTTCTCATTACCACAAAATTATTATCTATGGATTGTCCATTGTGGAGAGGGAACCAGGGAAGAGAGTACAATAGAACTTGCTCTTTATTTTGATTACACATTTTCTGGAAAATCAAAGAGCACTTTGTCAGAGAAGAATGAAGTATGTATTAAAGTAACATTACTTAAAATGCAAAAATATTTCATTCAAAGCAGATTAGTTCTATTCCTTTTAGAGAGACTTAGTTGTGCTTATCTCCATGGGAACACTACTATTAAAGTCAGTGACAGATTTTTAAAGGTTCAAGAGAGAAGACAGAAGAAGTTTTATTTTTCATCTCCTATCATTCCTCTAAAGACATTAAAAAATTAATAAAATGCAGTATTAATTTAAAGTGTGGTATGAATAACACTGCTACTGTCAGCAACCCAGGAGAACTAATCCTACAGATTAGCTAAGAAAAAGGAACACGTTTCCTATATATTTATTGCACATATCACCTAAAACTCCCCTTATTCTCTACAACAAACAGTACAACTGTCAGCTTGGCTGAACCACGATGCCAGAGCATCTAGTAAAAAACAAAAAAGCCCACAAAACAAAATCAGATAATCTTAGTCTAGTGTCAACCCAGGCGCAAAAATCGCCTCCAGCAACGATGCTTTTCACACTTTGTACAGAGATTGATCTGACCAAGTCTGGCAGATGTGAAGTTGCAGTAACAAACACTATTAAATGACAAAATGGCAGCTGTACAGAGAGCAAGATATGGTGCTATGACTTGCAAGACATCATAATTGTTGACAAGATTAGGGGGTTTTAACATTATCTCTGTACCACTGCTTCCTCCTTCTTGGGAGATCCATGGGGAAGTATGAGCCTAAGGAGGGCTTTATGTTTTGTTTTGTCATTCTTTCAACACTGCCATGTGCCTAAACAGATTGGATCATTGAGGCAGTGTTTTCCTTAGGATACTGTGGACTTGAAATCAGAACTGAAATTAAAATGAGCTGTTGTCTTGCCTAAACATGGTGATGACATTCTGTTCCAGATGTCCATGACAATGACCTCATCTAAACCCATAGTTCTTGACACTCCAGTCTTTTTCAGACAAATATGGGGAGGGGGAAAAAAAACAAGAAAGAAAAGAACAAGTGATCTCATAATGATTTTGATGAAAGCAGCTGCCCACTTCAGTTAATGCTGCACTCAAAAGCGTGAATGGAATGGGAAGCCTTTTAATTTGATGGGATCCATTTCAGGCTCCTCAAATTAAATTGCCCGTAAGGAGGAAACATGTAGATCAGTAAGACCAATGCTCCCTGAAACACCAGCAGACAGGCAAGATCCCTTCTTTCAGGTGAACTTATATGGGCATAAATTATTGAGTAAGACAATTACATGAGCATGAAAAAATAGATAAAATTATGTGTTTGGGAACCTGCTGCACCTAGACTGGGGGAAGTGAGGGGTTAGCATGGTTCCTTTGCTTATCAAGGCACTCTGCTCCCTAAGTCCTGCAAAGCAAACCAGTCAGAAGTGACAGTATCCCTAAAAGTCTCTACTAATACACTTAATAAGTTTTTGCTTCTTTGTTTTTTGTTCTCTTTAAGGAAGCATGCAGCAAGTACAAAATCTTTTCACATCTTAGTTTGCTTCACCTTCAGTCAAAATGTTGGGTTATACCATCAGTAAAATCCAGATGCTTACAAGAGCAAAACAGAAGCACTGCCAAAAAATGCACCCAATGACACAACACACTTAACAGGAGGTAATTTGCCAAACAGTATTGTTGCTCTCCTTTTTTTTTTTTTTTCTGATTTATGTTATGGGAAGGCATTTTAGTGAGAATTGGAAATGACCAGACTCTCAGCCTTTCCCAGCACCTTCCTGTGAACAACTGCCCATTCTTTCCTCCCACTTCACTCATCATCATGTGCAAAGGGAAGAGCATTAGTGAAACTCCCTTGCTCAGATATTGCATTACCAGAGAGCTGAAGCAGACAAAGCTCCCTGCAAGCTGAAGCACAGTTTTAGCATTCACCAACAAAAGAGCAGAGACTTTGTCTTCTTTGAGAAATTTCCTATGTACTTGCCATCATGATTAACAAACCAGTGGTTTGTTAAAAACAGACTTTGCTGTTGTTTTTAATATTGACTGCATCAGCTCCATGTTCAGGCTTACATGGTGCAATGTCATCAAAGACAGCCCCCACTGATAGATTATTTTTGGCTCCCAGTATAGATGACAGCTGTATATTTACACTACATTTGGCAAGAAGGGGTTTTTTAGAATATTGCTAAATACAGAGCTGGAAAGGTGACAGTTTCCTAAAAAATAATTCCAGGAAGGAAAGTCCATGATAACAACAAGATACAAAGTAGTCGTGTGACTTTTAGGCATCTTTAACTCTTTTTTATATTTTACCTTTGGAACTCATTACTATGAGCTTTCTCTGATTTCAATTTAATTATATTTTGCATTCTGGATCCTGAGAAAACTCCTCCCTTGCTGCACATTAGTCATCAACTCTCTCAGTTAAAAATTTTATCTAATTTCTTTAATGAATAGAATATATTTAGGTCTTCTAGCTAGGTTTTCTAGCTATTTAGACTCCCCTTTTTAATTACTATAAAAACAATTTAGACAAAAACCAAATAAAATATTGCAAATTGGTGCTTTTTTTCCTCTTTTTCTAGAATTATCTGTCTGAATGTAACAAAGGAGATAGTTGCAAATTCTTCACTTTTTATAGTGTTTCCTTTTTTAATGAGCTATGCTTGCAATTTCTGCCCATAGTCTATATTTCTTCATTTTCCTTAATTCCAAAATGATCTGTGGGTGGATTTTCCTGAAGTCATAAAGCAGTGACACAGCTATTTCCTGTTGCCATCAAAATTCTGTAACAGAATTTCTCCCTCTACAAGTTACTAAGTTACTTGGAGTACAGCCACAAAAAACCAAACCAAAACAACACAACAACAACAAAAAAAATCCCCACCAAAAAAAAAACCCTAAGTTGATTGAGTTGATTGGATTCATAAAAACTTTTCAGTAGCCACATGGACTTTGTGCCTTCAGTTCTGCAGATCTACAACGATTCCAGGTAACTGAGAAAACTGAGAACCTGTTCACTTGCCAAAAAAAACCAAAACAAAACAAAAAAAACCTAAACAAACAAACAAAACCCTTAAAAAATTTAAAATCAGATCTGTTCCAGAAAAAGGGGCTGTATTTTTCCACTTAAATATGCCATAGGAAAAAGGAACTGGTGAGATGGATCATTTAGTTCATTTTAGCCAGATCACATTTATTTTTAGCCTATTTTTAGGAATTGGCACAGATGAGTAACAGAATCAGAACACCTTCAGCTACATTTCCAAGTTTACATACAATTCCTAGTAGGAATACCAAATGTCACCTTTTAGCTCAGTAGAGTTTTCTGTAGCTGAAACCCTTGCTGTGAAAACCCAGAATTATTTACAATGCACATGGTTTTTAACTCTTCGCAAGGGTTTTTTAAAACAAAATTTCAACTAATTCTGGAATACCTACAGTATCACTCATGAATAATCCTGCACGTGCTGGTCTGATGTAGTAAAGCTTCCATAGCTGTTAAAGCCGGATTCAATATCATCTGTCACCCATCTGTCGTTCTCCCAGCACTGGACCCGGTTCTTCCCTGCTACTGGTGCAAGTCAGGAACAGCTCCTGAAACCCCTGAATTCTGCTAATGCAAAACAGACTGAGGAGACTGGAAACAGCAGAGCAATTGGTAGGTAGAGATGGCTATTTCTTCACCAGCTGCAGTCTCCTTTATCTCTTCCTTGCTGAAGGAGGTGACGATAATCACCAGCTCCGGGAGCAGATAAGAAGGGCAAAGACAGATATTGTAACAGGATCTTTAAAACTCTGTTCTCGCTGGCCATTACTCTGATCAGCTGCGTGAAAATTACTCTCCAAAGTGGTAATAAGCTGAAAATGTTAGGCTCTCCTTTTAAATAAAGCAACAGCACCAGAAGAACAATTGTGATTGTTAAAATACCAAGGCTCCTCTAAATGAATGTATCTGTGATATGACACAGTATGAGGTCAGATGAAGCAACTGTAACCAAGGAGGAACACCTCGAGAGAACAATGAAAACTTCGAGATCTGCTGCAAAATATTTTTTTTCAAGTGGATGTTTGCAGAAGGAAGTACAAAGAGATAGAAGTCATTCAGGAAAAACAAAACTATTTTAGTCTACTGTGGGTTTTCTTTGTTTTAAAATTATAGGTTCTCTGTGTGATTCATAGGATCTTCTATCAACTTGCATTTTTTTAGAATTAACAGGTCTCAGCTCGCCTGTATCTTCTTGACCCAGGTACTAGGTCCATAATAATACCATCCTGTAGGTACCATGTCTACAGGATGGTATTATTATGAACTGAATAGCTTTCAAATGTAACAGATATCTGCTGTCAAAGAGGTATCAAACATGCCTGAGGGCCAAGGGATCCTAGAAACAGGTATTTCTGTAATCAGCTGCTGGCCCTCTGTGTCACAGGGTCTGCTCCACAATAAATATCCCATCGCTCCGCCTGGGTGTACTCCTGACCCTTGGGAAAGGGCAGCTCCCCGTGTACAGCACTGCCTGGGTTTGGCCTCGCCATTGGCCCTGGAGGTGACAGATGGGAACGTTCAGGTCTTTCAGCAGTGACTGACATGTCACGTCTGACCATGAACAAAGCCCAGTCTGGCTCCTGCTGCCGGAGGCAGGGTGTTCCCAGCCCAGACAGAACCAGCGCTCGGCTGCCTCCTTTCCGGTGCGATGGTTTTGAACGCACAGCACTTCAACTGCCCGCCGGGGGAGACAGGCAAGGAAACAGCATCCTTGCCAGTTCAACTTTGCATCAGGACCTGACTGGCTGCATTCCTGCAGAAGTAAACTCCCATCCCAAGCTACTCAGCATCTTGCCTTGAGGTACTGCAGCTTCCAGAGAGAACAGTTCTCAGAATAAGCTGTGATGGGAAAAAAAGCAGTGCTGCGGAAAGGTTTGAGTGCCTTACAGCCAGCTCCCTTCTCCTTCAAGGGATCAAGGACAGCAGCTGTGAACACGCAGGGCTCTTTTTGCCCAGGCTAGCTGCTGCTGGGAAATAAAGTCCTGTCACCAGGGAGGTTCTAAAAGGCATAAAAAGCCACAGCTTCCAGACGCCATATTCTGCTGCAAAGCCATGCCTACACTGCCAGCCCCATTGAGGCAAGTCACAGAGCAGGGAATCATGACCAAGGCTGGGAAAGAGAAGGTCCCACTCCAGGTGTGGTCAGAGAATTCTCGCAATGGCCACAGCGTCTGGTGAAGACTTGTGGAGATGGTGGCCCTGGGGTCACCACATCCTTCATGGGAACCCACGGCCTAGCATGGCCAGGTGTGGGGCTGGGGGGCTCAGGCAGCAGCTGGGTGGCTCGGGCAGGCTGCCCAGTCCCCAGGGGACTGACCAGTGGGGAGGGGACTTTGCCCTGGAGCTCTGTCGGGATGGCACAGGCCGGGGCACACACACTGGATACACATGTTGTCCATGAAATGGGAATCATTATCTGGTGTGCAACAAGCCAAGAACTACACACTCAAGAGAGACATTGATTATTTTTTTCAGGGTTGTGCAAGCCAGGGTGCTCAGTGGTATTGCACAAATCAAGCACAAGCCACCAGAGTTTCTGCACCATTATTCATAAACAGAAATTCAGAGTTAGCAACTTCCCAAGCTCAGCTAGGGAAGTTCCTAACTCTGCCAGGATTGGTTAGTTATTTCCACATAAGTTACATTACCCCAGCTAACTTCTACATGTGCTCAGAGAAAGGGTCTTCATCTGGGCAGGGGTCTTTCTGACCTGTAGGTGTGATCTTTAGTATTACACTTAAGATGGTTCACCAATAGGATATTTGGACCTTGAGTGTTTTTCTTAAGTTAGCAATGGAGCCCCTGGAGCAGGTCCAGTGGAAGACAGGAAGGATGACTGGGGGACTGGAGCATCTCTCTTATGAGGAAAGCCTTAAGGAGCAGGTCCTGTTCAGCCTCGAGAAAATACAACTGAGAGGGGACCCCATCAATGTCTACAGGTATCTTAAAGGAGGGTGGCAAGAGTATGGAGCCAGGCTCTTCTCGCTGGTGCCGAGTGATGGATCAAGAGGCAACGGGCAGAAACTGATGCACAGAAGTTCCACCCGAACATGAGGAAGAACTTCTCTGTGCAGTGGCCGTGCACTGGAACAGGTTGCCCGGAGAGGATGTGGAGTCTCCCTCACTGGAGACATCCAAGAGCCATCTGGATGCCATCCCGTGCCGTGTGCTCTGGGGTGACCCTGCTGAGCAGGGAGGTTGGACAAGACACCCCGGTGTGGTTCCGGACCCATTCCAAAAGCCTGTGATTCTGTGCACGTAGACAGACACCAACATCGCCATGTGTTGTGTGCTTGAAGCTCCTTAGTGCCAGCAGGTCCGTGAGTGAGGGATGCTGCCTGTCCCACTGGCCAGGGCTCCTCTGTCGTGCTTGAAAGCACACACAGATCTTACACCAAAGAACCTCCTGACTGGGGATAACACACACAGACACACGCACACAGACACACAGACAGACACAGACACAGACACACACACACACGCACACACACACACACAGACACAGACACACACGAAAGTGCCGACGCGGACGCGCAGCCCTCACCGCCCCTCGCGCTCTCCGCGGCGAATCTGCCGCTACGGGGCGCCGCCCGGCCCAACCTTCCTGCGCGGCTTCGCGCGGCCCTGCCCACGTCGGAGCGCGCGGGCGCCGCGCGGTGGGCGTGGCCGGAGGCGCTCCGAGGGACGCGCCGGGCCCGGGGAGGAGGAGCGGGATCGGCAGCGGGATCGGCCCT
>VXBC01006467.1:281516-474538 GCA_013399945.1 Ploceus nigricollis
GCCGCAGACGCCGCCCCTGGATGCGGCGCCTCCCTGGGGAACACCCCCGCCGCCAGCCGGGCCTTGACCCTCCCGGTCTCCTCCCTAGGTCCCATGCGAACCGCTTGGCAGCCGGCAGCAGCGGAGTGTCCTTGGCCTGAAACCCTGCTCGGCTTAGCCCGAAACGTCAGGCTAATCCAGTGCTCCTCGGAGGGTTTCCTACCTGGGGGAGGGGAGAGCACCAGGCTCAGGCTTTGAAACGTTGCTCTGGTGCCGGCTCCTTGCTTTAGAGAGGGCGTGTGTGTGTGTGTGGCTCGAAGAAACAACAGTTCCCGTTCATCATGCTGTCTTTTTTAATTTGGGCATGCCCCCCAAGGACAGAGTATTTCTAGGCAGCCTTTCTAAGAGCTTTGTTTAATGGTTCCCTACTGTTAAGCAGCCTGATAACGAGAGACCTCCAGTAGTCCGGAGCAGGCTGACAAAAGAAGATGTGGATACTTTTGATGGCACTTAGGATAAAAGTTTTCCATCCAATGTTGGTTAGTTAAGGCTATTGACTAGAGGTATGTGGAGAGCAGAGATCCTTCCTTGCTGCATGTCTAAATGAATTTATGTTAAAACGGCCATGGTGGCTGACTGGTTTATTCAGCTGAGTAAGTTATGAATAATAATGTATGACGAAGGTGACTTAACTTCTCCATGGAATAACAATTGGAGGGGAGGGAGGAGTGATCATTGCTCACGAGAATGTTGCCCCGTTTATCAGCTGTTCCATGCATGTACAGTTAATTAGGCTTTAAAAGAGCACTCTTTAAAAAAATCAAAAAACAACAAAAAACCCCCAACCAACAAAACAAAGGATTTCCTAAGGGAGAGGGAGGGGCAGATTTACTTCAGTAAATGCAAATGTGTGTCTTTAGCACTAGAGACCAGAGCACTAACATGAAGGGACAGCTGGTTCTCCTTAATTTCTGTGGGGACCACCACTCTTTGTCATACACTAACAAACTAAGAGGATTCACTTCCTGGACTCTTCTATTGACGTCAGTAATGCGATTGCCAACTGAATAATTAACCACTTTATCACATCTGCCCCGAAAGGCTGCAGCCTGGGGAACATTGATTATTTGTTTTGTCAGGGGAGCTTTGTATGTCTTCTGCAAAGAGCATTCAGGGTTTTTTGTTTTCAAGCTGATGGCTTGAAGGAGTGAGCACCAGCAAATTGTTAAGTGTGATAGATCAGACTACAGCATACTTTGAAAACTGAAGTTGGAAGGATTTGGGGCAGGCCTGAGAATGATATGCTTTTTCTATAGCACTGCTGGTGGTTGTGTCTTACTGATTGATCCCAGCGTTGTCATTTTTTGTGTGATGGAGAGGCCGATTATCCAATTGTTTATAAAATCACTTCTTTTAATTCTACTTATTGTGTTCAGTGAATGTGAAAAGGTTACTGACTTGATGAAAAGTACAGCTTGCAATAAAAACAGTGTGTAGGTTTTACTGCAGTGTGGGATTACCCTGGTATAACAAAGTGCCTATTCAATAAATAATTGAAATGTATGTGAGCTACCATCTGGTGCTGCAGAGTAGGGATAAAAGTTTATAATCCAGGCTCTTGATGGTAAGGGGGTGGACCTAAGTCTGGACTGTATATTTGTGTTCCATCAGCAAGGGATACCTTTAAAACCAATTACAGTTGATACTGTGTGTTCCTTACTTTCCTTCAAGCTTAAAAACAACTAAGTGCCAGCAACGAGACACCTTTTATCTGTGTCCTAATGCCCTCACAGTGTGTTTCCACTGACAAGGAACTTGTTTCTGCCTCCAGCTAATAAGGAAAATATCATGCCAAACATGCTAATCTTCCTTATGTCATGATGTGTCTTAATTACAGCCTGATTTGCTGTTAGAAGATATTCTGGATTAATGTGCACAAGTTTTCTGTGGTGTTATGTGTCTGTAGAAGCATCAGAGTGTAGTTAAATATTTGGGATATACTTTGAAGATCAGTGTTTCTTTATCAACTGGAGACAGAAGGAATTTCCTTTTGACAAAATGGAGACTTACCACTGGCAATGGAAATAAGCTGCATAGGTATTAAATTTGACTTAAGATGAGCTATATAACAAACATTTTTTTACAGTTGTGATTTTAAAACTGGGTGTGAGGTATCACACATGTAAAATTCCCTTGAAATGATTCAGTGTGGCTAATGGACTTGCTTGCCTTCTTAATTGGCTAGAGAAAATAGAGTTCAGGTGTGGTAGTTGAGGCAGGGTTTTTTTCTGGCTGTGGGGTGCAGAGGAGGTTAATTCTGAGTTGTGTGGTGTAGTTGCTGGATATGGATATCTCTGCTTTCTGACAGAGCATGGTGCTGCTCATACTCTGTAGCTGGTGGATGCTGGAGAAATGGAGAGTCCAGAAAATTGTCCCATGTTCATCTTGTGAGACTTAGGCTGCCTCCTCTCTATTCAACATCTGTGGAAGCCTTGCACCTTACCTGTGGAGGCTGATAAACTCCAAATGGTGCATCCCATTGCTTCTGTCCTATTAATTCCTCTGCTGCTTCCTGGTAGTCCTGCCACAGGCTTAAATCTTCCTCCTATTTGCTAACCATAGAAGAGCGCAGGGTGTGGTCCTTTGCCTTGAGGCAGCTTGTGGCTTCCATTGCTTTACAAATCTTGTAAGAATCTGCCATTTTAACCTTGTCAATTATAGCTTTCCCGTGGTGAATGGAGCTTTCAAACAGACTGTTCTTTCCCTATACTGAATGTATAATACACATATCTTTATGCCAAGTGTCTTTGGAGAAGAGCTAGCTGAACTGCAAGTGAGGAGTCCAAAGTCCTTTTCTTGTAGTTATTTTTATTTATAAATTCTGTTGAATAAGCTTGCACCCATTTGGTTATCACTGTTATATTGTTTATATAATAGATATTGAAATAATGCTCAATATTCTTAGTGGGAATTGAATCCAAGTCTGTTAGGTAACAGACCCATGTCTACATGTTAAGAAAGAACTTTCCAAATCTGTGCTTAGTGTCTTTTAAACTGTTGCTGCATCTGCTGCTCCTAGAGTGAGAAATAGTGAGGAGTCCTGTTTATTCTAGTTGGCTTTGCTCATTCCTCTCTGAAAGTGAGACTACCTGAAGCTATCAGCAGGCACCGAGGAGACTGCATGGACTTGGACTTACCTGATGGACGATGGGTGCTGCAGTGTGATGTTGTCCATACACTGCAGAGGGATGTCCCAAGAGACTTTTCCTGCAGAAAATGCTGTCCCTTGTTTACCCTGACAAGGAGAGAAGTACAAGAGTGCTGGAGCAGCACAGTCACGGCTCAGGTGTCTGCACCACCTGTCCTTTAGCTTTCAGGTACAGCATGTTCCTCCCCATGGAGCCTCTTGTTCTCTCATACTGAGGCATCCGAGTCTTGCATAACCCTGTGCTAGAGTGGCTGCTCACAGGGCACCTTGCTGGCTGGCATCACTTCTGTGCTGGTTTGACATCACCTTGTTTTTCAGGAGTTATCTTAGCAGGCTGTGGCTGGTGCTCACTGCCCCTTCCTTCCAGTCACCAGGGACTGGCGCAACCGGCTGCTCCGTTTTTGGACAGCTGCTTGTCACAGTTTGCAGCCAGTAGTCAAACATGTTCAGAGGACAGTCTCAGGAATGGACCTTATTTGTATTCAAACTGATCCTGGTGCTGCAGAGCCTCTCTTGCTTCAGCCTTTGTTTCCTCTGACTCTGTTTCATACTGCTGGCCTGGTACAGAGGGCAAGGTGGCACGTGTCCCTGTGCACTTCATTTAGTGTTGTCTCACTCCCAGACTCTATACTGGCTGGTTCTCTCTGTGGTAACACCTCAAAACCCATGTCAGAGTAATTTAGACTGATCTGTGTTTGCTGTTTTTATTTGACACAGGCTCACAAGATACTTCTGTGGACTGTTTCTCCTCATTTGTTGTGAGCTGTCTGAATGCTGACTGACCTTTTGTGGTCTCAGTTTGTGCAAGGTCTGCTACCCAGCTAGAGTGGTGTTCTGCTTTTGGATGGTGATGGTGGAGTTTTTTGTCTCTGTGTTTATTTTTCTTTTTTCCTGAGAGGAACTCTAAGGATGCTGAAGCTGTGGACAACATGAAGAAGATGCAGATGATTAGCACAAGTAGGCCAGCTTGGCACCTGCTGCTGAGCTCTTGAAGACAGTCTGGCATAATAAACTGTGGATGCTGTTGTAGTAATATCAATATATTCCCAGTCTGGACTAGAGGAGAGAAAAAATGTACACACAGAGTGCTCAAAGCAACCTCTAGCCTAGCCCTGATTTGCTGCTTTTGGGTATATATTTGTTACACTTGAGTCTGGACCATAGATGGCAAAAATCATGCACAGAACATTGGTCAGGAGGAGCTGCTGTGCTGGTGCAGTGATTCACAACTTTAGGTCACTGTCAGGACTGGTGCTTCAAGTTTGGATCTTGCCATTTGGAGGGGCTCTTTGAGCTTTGCAAGTTGACTCCGAGGCCTAGCCTTTCCTCCTTTCAGTTCTGCTTAAATAGACACCTTAACCTTTCAGATAAAAAAATACCTAATTAGGGAAGGGATGACCTTGCAGGGTGGCCTTTCTGTCAGAACAGTGTAGAGCCTGTTCTCTCACCTTGAGGGCAGTTATGTTCAGAAGTGTACGTGTGAGCCTGAGAAAGGGTCTTTCCAGCCTGCACTAGAGCATCTTCTAAACTAGCTGCAGGGCTGACCTAGTCCTGTGCCACAGGTACTGCTGTACTAGAAAAAGTACTGGGTAAGGCCAGGGGCACAACGTGTGGCAAGTGTGCTGCTAGCATAGGAGGCAGAACTATCCTTAAGTATTTTTGAGATGACCTCAGAGCTGATGGACTTTGGACCTTTAGGGTTGCTTATGAGGATCCATGTGTCTTTTGGGGTTACACCAGGAAAAACTGTCACTTGATAACACGTCATATCTTTTGACTTGAGGGCTTAAATTCCTCTCTTCCTTCCCTTTGGCCCTCCTCTCCCTCCCCTGCTTGCAGAAATACAGGTAGAAATCCAGGAAGGGGCCTCAGGCTCTGCCAACTCGTATAATGTCCTTCTCTGTGCAGGCAGAAACTGTGCAGTGAGTGATAAGCCTGTTGGGCATGTGTGTGAAGTGGCAGTGGTTGGTTAATGAAGACAGCTGATGAACAAGAAAACTGAATTCCAGTTTTGGCTAAGTTTCCTCTACATCATCCGCTCTCCACCAAAGCCTGTTGCAATCCCTTATACCAGAGCTAGTGGGAGGAGGGTGTGGACTGAGGGCCCACTGGGGCAGGTTACAGCTACAGGTGCCTTGCAGATGTTCTGGAAAGGTTAGTGGTGGTGGTGACCGTAGGGTTTTTTGTGCAGTGTGGATGCAGCTAGAACTCTTCCCTGCTCCTGAAGGCTTTCCTGTGGTCATAGATGGGACACCATAGCTTGGATCACCTTCCATAATGAGGTCATGATGATCATCTGGCAGAATAGTGTGACCCTGGCTGCTAAATCCCAGTTTCCTGCATTCTCTGCTTTGATGAAACTGGTTTTGTTCTTTTCAAAGATATATGTTAGGACTAATTCAGGTTGAAGTAGCCCAAACTGCCATGTTAGCTTTGGCAGCATTGTAGTCAGGACTAGTGACAGGAGGGCATGTGGTTAAAATCCTGCTGCTGTATGATGCTGGACTCTTTACAGGACATCTGTTTTAATCTGTTATTTTTAGAATGAGGCAGAATCTTTTAATGACTTTTTCTGTAAAACTTCATGCTGTGAAGCATTGGGACTGAATGTTGCAGTTGTGTTTTAGTAGTGGCAAAGTAACAGGGTCTGGAGGATGAGAGGCCTATTGGCATGTGCTGTTACAGTGACAGATGGCCTGGGTGAAGATTGTCTTTTGTCCTATAGAAGGAAGTCGGTATTGCTTTTCTCCTGTGGATGAAGGTGCTAATAAAGAGCACCAGTCTTTAGTTAGAGCTTGAGGAATTATGTGGTATATTGAAGGCTGTGATCTATATTTTGCATTTAAATTTTGTTTATCTATGAAAACTCAGAAGGGGGTAAATAAGCCACTGATAAGTTTGTCTTCGTACAGGAAAATATGTGTGCAGCTAGTAGTTTCTCACTGATGGTACATGATAAAGTGTAAGATTGTAATGCAGAAGTAGGATTTCATAAGCATCCATAAATCTAACTTTTTTCTGTCTTGTTTCACTTGCAAATCTAAATTATTTTCATATTGATTTTTCACAGATAATATTAAGATACAATATTTTGCAAAAAAATTACTCCATTTACATCCATAAAACTTGCATGGTCGTCAAGAGTTATACATTGTCAGTGGAAATGGCTTGAAAGTCAGTTTAGTCAACAGATCTAGTACAGTGAACTTTTTTATCAAATTAACTTGAACTAATCTATTTTTGCAAACAATTAATGTGTGGGAATGAGTTCCTTCCACACCTACTAGAACAAATGATTTTAACTGTGTGAATCAGAATTGAAAAGACTTGTTTCATTAGGTTTTTTTTAGCAAGTTACTTCTCCTTTATGGTTGTATATTAATGTTTTAGGAATGTTGAGCTATAGTTGAGATTAGCTGGGAGTGTTAAACTACAGATTCTTTAAATTTATAAAAAATTACTTTTTTTCCTTTGCATGTAATTTGAGGCAATTCATGCAAGCTGGTTTAAGATGGGTATTACAAAAAGGAAGAATTAAAATACTTAAAAATTGAAAATTTATCTGTGCCGTTAACAGAATGCAGTGCCTAGGATTGTGAAAAATTTTATAGGTTCATCTTTTTCATTACCAAAGTCTGAAAAAATTAACAGGACAATGGACCACAAATAAACTGTTTAGAAAACTAGAAGGGACTTACTAAAGCTTTTAAATATATTTTTGCTTTTGATGATACTTTAAATAGAGTTGACATTTGTTACCTAAGTCTCGTAAGGTATGCTTGAGAGTTCCAATGTATTCTTGATGTTACCAAAGGGCTTGCATCATACTCACTGTTATATCCCACTGAAGTGCTAGGGGGTTTTGCAATTTATTTTATTTATTTTTAATTTTTTGAAGGGATTTAATTTAAAATATTCTCCACGTCTGAGAATTTTTATGTACATTTGCTCTGTGGTTCAATGTGATCTGTTCAGTTTTTAGCCGTCTCCTAACATTAAAGCTTCCAGCCTATTTTTCTCATCAGCACATGCAGATTGCCAGAATGCAGGCTTTCATTTATAAAGATCTTGTTCACTATAATGAATGTAGCTTTCTTCAGTAGGAAACTACACACTGTTTTCTTAAGCCCTGATTTTGCATAGACCTCAGTAATCATGTCTGGAGATATACTTAGAGTGCATTCAGATTAAGTGTGTACATCCATCATTTCCAGCTGAGGCCTTAGGCATCCTGAAGTGCCTGAGATCTTAATTTCTATCATTCATGTCATCAGGGTCTTAACACTGAAATGTGTTATTACTTAACCATGGCCTAAAGCTTCAAATGTGATTAGTACCTCTGGATACCCAACCTAAGATATCTATAAAGTAGTCTGAGCTTTAGAAAATGGTGGAGATATCTTTACCAAGTATTAAATCATTGAAACTGTGTGGAATTTATTAATCAGATGTGCATTAGCAAAGTCTGAGATATAGTTCTTAATTTGTTTAAGTGCAATGCCATTGAGGGGTGAATATGTATAGGTGCCTTTCCCCAGAATGCCAAGAAAAGATCAGAAGCAGCACCAATTTCAAATATATCCCAAATTCTTTTCCTAATTTATAATTGTTCTCCATCATAAAAACAAACATGGATAATTGCTTTGTAAGTCCTGCTTGGAATGTGTTTATGCCAGTTTAGTGAGATGTGCACACTCAGGGTTTTGGAAAAGTCAATACAAAATTCTGTCTGGACTTTTAATTCAGCTTAATAAACCTGAGTTATGTTGTTCTAGTTGTCATCAAAAGATTTGGTGAAAGGTGAAGTAACAACTAAAATGACACCTGTTTTAAACTTGTTTGAGTTGGTATATGGAAGTCAGTCTTAAAGTGTTGCAGCTATTCTGGCAATATTGTACTTTTACTTGGGACTGTGTAGTTCATGGGATGTGGATTCATTCTTTTTACAGGAGGTATAACTTTACCCAAAGTACAGCAACCACTATAGAAGTATGGGGGGTTGTATATTATGATTTCCCTGCCAGTAATGGTCCTTTAGCCTAAGAACTAAACTGTATGCCTTTGAAATCTCTGTCCTGATCTGAGGAAGGACAAGGTTTCTGGTAATTGCATGGTAATACTCATGGGACATCTGGAATCTTTTTCCCACTCTTGGGGAATTCCTCTGTCCCTGGTTCCCCCCACTACTTCTTACAGAGATTTGACGTGTACTTTGGTTGTGAATGGGGGTTGTCTCCATTGCCTTGCACACCTCAGAATTGCTGATGTTGTTATAACATGGTTTATATCATCTTCATTTTGCATATTCTTCCTCAAAAGTTGGCTTCTTCATGGAGCTTTTCTATGTGCTGCCAGCCTTATTGCTGCCCGTGTGACTTGGATTATCAATACAGGAAGCTGGAGTGTTCAGAGTGCCTTTTATTTTACTGTAATTAAGGCAGAGTAGAAACAGCAGGAGGGTGACTTCAGGCATGAAGATCCTATTATATCATTTTGAAATGTGTTCCCAAAGGTTTGCTTTTTAAGATGCGTGTTTAGTCTTTAGATTTAGCTCTTTTTCTGATAGGATTAGTTAGGTTGTCATGTGTTGTTCCCTCTACCCCCATTTCGGTGTATCATGACTGCATGGCTGTGGTCTGTCTGTTATGAGCCCTGAGAGATGGACACCCAGTGTGCAAGCTCTGCAGGCTTTGTTCTACAAGCTTCTAGTTTTTGGACTCTGGAACCAAAGGAGAATAAGCACATTTTTCCTATTGTTAGGTGTTTTTCCCATAATTAGGTGTACTTGAGTAAGATGTTTGTATTGAAATTTTTAAATTAAGGATTTAGGTTTCTGTGTCTAGTCTGTGATTGCTTACATTATGTCAGCATGAAATGGGAATGTAGTATCTGACCACATTTTCTTTTTTTTAGTTTGTATGCTCTTTAAGCCAAGGAGGGAATCTCATTCTGTTCTCCCTATCAGTGGCTACTTTTAGGGTGGCATTGTTGCCCTGGAATGCTCTCAAGTTACACATCTTGAGGGAAATGACATTTTTGTGATTCAGAACCATGGGACTTCCTCCAGGAGGCTGTCAGAAGAAAAGTTTTGTATGTACAAGAGGCTAAAAGTGATCTAGACATCATAGTGGAGTAACTGATAGATGTTGGGTTGTAAGTGCAGAGTGAAGGCTGGAGCCTGTGGTGTTTAATATTTCTGCCTTTACTGGGTAATAGGTATTTTTCCTAAACTCACAGCACTTCATCTGTCAGAGCAGACTTTCTGAGAACTTGCAGGTCAGCTGTGTCACAGGGAAGAAGCACACACATTTTCCTTCCAGACCAGCTTTAACTAGTTGTAGTAAAATGCCTTGGGTCATGTGGCATCATATCACTGCATAGAGGAGTAAGTTTGACTGTGTTAACTTACTCTGGTATGTAATTGAAGATTTCCATTACCAGTTAGTTCAGCCTTTGGTTTCCTGAGCAGTTGATATTTAAGTTGGGAATAATGTCAATATACACACAGCTGTTTTTAAACTGTGGTTCTTCTGGCCTGGTACTCCAGATAACATGAGACAACATAGTGTGGGGATGCCTAACTGGAGGCTGTATCAGACCCGCAGACTGTTTTTATCTTACCCCCTAGAAGTATTTACTGGTTATTAAGGCAACTGAACTCTGGTTATCAGTCTGTATTTGCTACTGTGGGCCAGCAAGATTTACTGGATTGGATGTAGTGCTGTACCAACAGGGCTATACTGGGCAGGCTTGACCCTGGCAGGCATGACCTAGTCAGGTTTACATCTGTGGCTAGAAATAATCAATCCTTGTGCATCCTCAAGTTGACTCTGATGTGAATTGTGAAGATAAAAGCCCTGACATTTTGTGAAGGAGGGAAGTGGGAGATTTTTAATTAAGAAAATTAAAAGCTATTTGTGAAGAAGCTTTTACTGCCCTTAGGAAAGGGCTTTGCAGTAATTTTCATCAGTGTTAAAGGTATGCATGCATTTCAGTGGCTCAGACCAGGAGAAGTTACCCTGGTTTATCCTGACAGAACCAAAGCTGTAGGTTGTCTAGGTATAGACTTCCTGTTCTTGTGGGTAGTGTTAAACATCATAAAGATTGTGTTTAATGTTTCAGGCATGTTTTGAGGGTGGGGATAGCAGACACTACATTCCATCCTCTACCTTTTCTATACAGCATTATACTTCCTTCACACTGTGAAACATCACAAAATTCAGCATGACAAATGCAAAGTCTTGCTATGTGCAGCTGTAAAAGCTGGGGAGTGACCATCTAGATAGCAGCCTTACAAAAAAGGATTTGTGGATCCTGGTAAACAATTAGTTGGAAAAGTCAGTGATGTATCATTGTAGAAATGGAAACTGGCTATGTGCAGGACTGCATCTGGAGTGTGTAGCCAGCAGGCTGAGGGAAGTGGTTGTTATTCTCTTTACACCAATCTTCCAAGGCCACTTCTCTTGTACTGTGTCTAGTTCAGGCCTTCCTAGTACAGAAAAAACACTGGGAAACTGAAGCGAGTCTAGCAGTAAACCACTGATGTGGCTGAGGGCCTGAAGTACGTGAGATGCAACAAAAGTCTGAGATGCCTGGAGAAGGGGAATCTCATCATTATCCTCCACTGCCACACATATGGTTAGGGAGAACAGAGAGGCAGATGCTTCCTGGGTGCGCTGCCAAGAAGGACTAACAGTGGATACAGGCTATAGCAAGGCGGATTCTGATTCTTTGTGAGAGAAAAATAAAAGTACTCTTCCTGATGATGGTCTTGCACTGGAAGAGTCACCCAGAAAGATGAAAGGCTCATTATCCTGGCAACAAACCTCAGCTGGGCAAGGCCTTTGTCACATGATTGAACTTTGATGTTATCTCAGCTTTGAGTAATTTGGGTGGATTCTGATGTCCAGAAGTCCCTTCCAACCTAAGTTTACTCTGCGGTTCAGTATATATTTTTTTTGAGTTAACAAATATATTTAACATCATGGCTGCTGTAATAGTAAATAGTTGTTCTTCATACTTTTCAGAATGAAAAGCAATGTGTGAAATAGCATCTTCTTCTTGCTGTAGATAAAGTAGATAACACAACTTGTTTTTTTGATAGTCTCACGTGGTCACCTTGGTTGGCTGGCATTTTACCACAGTCTGAACATAAGTATTGACAAGCTTTTAACTAGGCTTGTTAAATGAAGGAAAACTAAATTTTGTTCATGTTGTTCTTCCATGTATTTAAAGAAAGCACCAGTTTCCTTGTTCCTGGCAGTGAATTTGCCAGACCGGGTTTTAAGAACTTTGAACCTATATTTTATGTTTAGTGCTATCTCTCAAGTGTGGTTTCCTTATGTCTAGTTAGCCTTGATAACGCTTGGATATTTTAAAGCATTCCTCCGTGGAGCTGTCAGAAGAGCCTGCCCTCCCTGCATGACTGCGAGCCTGAATCATCCTTTATGAAAAGTGCAGGTTTAGTTGTTTTACTAGATATGTTCTCATATCACAAAGGATCTCTATCTAGTAGGGCTCCTAATACGCTTATATCTGACACTATAAGGAGTCTGGGTAAGCAGTTGCTAACAACAGGGTGAAACAAATGTTCCTCATAAGAGGAAGATGTAATGGGAGATACTAGCTGGGGTTTTTTGTTTGCTCGGTAAACTAAGAACTCATATGGCTTACATGAAGTTGGGCTTGGAACATGATTTTAATGCTGATATTCTTGATTGATGATAGTAGATTCAGCTAACCAAAATGCACAACAAATTCAGTGTTTCAAAATCATATTGGTATATGGAAGTGCTCTCAATGATGAGGATAACAATGTACAAATGGGACAAAACGTAAGAAATTAAACCTTTTTTAGTGCTGTTTTGTACTTAGAAGGTATCCAAAGTGGCACTTCACTTTCCATACAATGAATTTATATCTATGTCTTTGAGTATTTTGCTTACAGCAAAACCCTTGCAAAATAATAACATTCTTCAAAATTCCTACATTCCTAAATGCCTGGAAGTCTGGTAGATACCCTTCTCAGAGAACATACATTGTCAGCTATGTCATGAAGGCATTCATTGAGAGCACTCTATAATGTAATGGTCCACTGCCCTTCTGGGGCAAGGACTGTGTCTGTCTGTGTCTGAGCAGTTTATAATGTGTGTTCATTTTTCAGAAGAAACTTTCCTCAAAGTGTTGTGTAGTTGTTTCAGATGCTTTGGTGCTTGCACACTGTGGAGGTACCTTGAGGGAAAAAGAAGACAGTGAAATAATGGCAATAACTTTTTATGTGGACTGAGTCTTGCTGCTTAAAACTACTGAGAAATACCATTCTCCTCCTCTTATGCTCAAATTTCCTCTTTCATTTAATTGTTCATACTCTTCACTTTTCATTTCTTACTTGTATTTAGAGAAGGCACTTTGCAGTGATGTCTTTAAAACAGCAATGCGCACTGGTGCACACATGGCAGCAATGATCTTTTGTGTCAGTGCCTGTAATATGTCATTGTCCACATTGGTAATGATAGCTCTTTCTTCAAGTATATGCTTGATAACTGTAGAATAAATAATACATACCTCACTGGAAAATGTGCTCCAGTAATTCACCTTCAGAGCTCTGTGGGTGACAGCTGGTGAAAGATAATGGATTATCTTTCTGCAAGAGGAGAGCATGGGCAAGACCTACTTCTTACATCAATCTCCTTGCCCTCATCTCTTCCTCCCCCCTCATGTCCCATATAATACTTAAGAACCTGTCCTCTCCATTTTCTGGAGATTGGACTTGGGTGGAGATTGCTTGTTATCACTTTTGTGTTTAAAAAATAATAAAAAAAATTAATTGGCAAGGAAATAAATTTAGTTGTGCATAACAATTCATGGAAGAGGAAATCAACGCTGTCTGCTTGTAATCTTTTAACACATATCCAGAAATAGATTGTTGGAGAGTCACGGTATTTGTTTTAAAATTTATAGTATTGGAATAAAAAATAAGCAGGTCTGTGAATTAGAAAGGAGTGGAAAAAAACATTATTTAAAGTCCAAAATATTGGTCAATATATACAAACATTGGTCAAGCCAGATATCTTTACCTGGTGCTTCCAGAAGTCCCTGTACTTTAAAGTAAACTTTGAGATTTTTTACTAAAATGTCTGTTAAGAGAAGTTTTGAAGGAGAGATGGAACTGATGGTACTTAAAGAAAAACTTCTTACATGAGATAACAAAGATTCTTACTAGGCTTGGGGATTTTGGGTTGTTCAAGTATGTTCACATAAGAAAGGTGAGACTTCAAAGTGACTTCTTGATTCCTTAAAAATGCATTCCTTAGAGAGTGGCTCTTCAGAAGAGTAATTCCTTTAATTTTGATTTAATGTAATACAGTTGTAAGTGCTCCTGTTTTCTTTCCTTCCTTTAAAATACAGCTGAATAGTGAGGCAGGAGTGAGTTTTAGCCAACAACTGCATAAACTACTCTGCTATTGTAAAATTTCTTTAAACAATTAGGTGCATTTTTGTTCCTGTGTAAGAGTAATGACTGATGCAGTCTGAGCATAGTAACAGACATAGTGACAAAGTGACCCTTGCTGCTCATGCAGATAATGCAGTGGAGTAGTTTAACACATGACTCTTCCTTCTTTTTTATTATGACTGATACTTCTTTTGAAAGATTTTATGGACCTAAGTTTTTGTTTGTTTTTTTTTTTTAATGATGCTTCTGTGGACTTGTTTTAAAATTCAAATTATATAGGAAAAAAGAGTTGAACATCAAGAAATTATTATAAAAGTGAAATTTTGGGGCTGTTAAGGTATAAACTGTAGGACAGTTGCCAGAAGTATAGCCTTCAAGGCTTTTTAACTTCTTTACAGACAATTTGATGAACAAAAAAGCAAGTTTCATAAGCAGTCATCTTTCCCCTCGGTGCTGTGGGCTATTTGTGTCCTGCAGACAATTGCCACAGACCTGTGTTGTGTGTGTACCTGCTCATGAGAACCAGAGTGAAGCTGTATGTTAAAGACCATGAAACTACCAAGAGATTAAAAACATTTTTGGTAAATGTTATGTCCTTGCTTGATTCACAGTGGCAGTCCAAAGATGGAATAATGTATTACTGAGCACATTTTTCATGAGGTTGAAAAAAAAAAAAAAAAAGAGCCCTAAGTGACATATATATTGAGTATCTTATGTAAAGGAAAAAAAATATACATCTCTTCCAGACTTTTACATTAGAGAATTCCAAAGAAGTTTATGGAAGAAAAGGATTATGTAGCCTCAGCTCCACAATACTAGTATCAAAAATGAACCTAGCTTGTCTGAACTACAATATCAGTGATGAAGAGTTTGACAGTCTTTATAAGATTGTGGTTTGGGACTGAATGTGTTTTTAAAGTGAGTCGATGCAAGTGGAAAATATTACTGAAGAGCTAAAACAATCATGAAATGGGTAAAGTACCCAAGGTTTACTTAGATGACACTGGAGACAAATTAGTAAAGGAAAATATTAAGTTCTGTATGGAAAAAGAAAAAGGAATGGGGTATAACTAAAATGATGTGTAAGAAAGTAGAAGGGCAACCATTTGGCTTTTATCTGTGTAAATATTGGCTCAATGTCTATAGTAGTTTGCAGTTGCATTGAAGTAGATTAAAACGTTTTGTAGATTGACTGAAATTCCTTGGTTTTCTGTTTGTGGTGACCTCTTCTGCTTGTGGTCTCCTCAGAGGCCAAGTGCTATGTTGGAAGAATTCTGGAAAGAAGTTAATGCATCTTTACTGGTTCCTGCTCTGGAAATGGGAACTTGTAAAAGCACATCTACACCAGTAGGGTTTTCCAGCTGCATCTGTACTGGCATGCAGGTGCTCACCCTGGTGTTGCATAGGAGCTTCCAAATGTTTGGTTGTTATTTCCAAGTCTGAGTAAAGAAAAAGGTTGGAAGCCAACAGAATGGAGCCTGAGGTATAGATGACGATTTGAGATTGCCAGCCTACTACAAGCTTGTTCTGAATGTCTTAGTACTTGATTTTCTGTTTTGAAATCAACACACCTGTCTAGATGGACTGTAAATGTGGAAGAAAAAAAGGAGTTTTCTGCTTAAATGTGTGGAAATAAATCTTAAAGCAAAAGGATCATGGATGCAGTGTTTGTGAAACATAGATGGCACGTGATAATGTTACACCTTAAGTAAGGAGGAGGGTACAAAACTGAAAACTGATGTTTAAAATGACAAGCTTAAAAGCAGAATGCTTTAAGATACTGCACCTGATATAAAAACTTTCTGGGATGATCTTCACTTGATATGCCTGTCTTGAAAAGCTGAGGAACAAGATGAAGAGGTGAGATGTGGTATTTGCAATTGTGAGTACAGTGATTGAACAGATTTTTGTTCCCTACCGGCTTTAAGAATATGTAAGAAAGAGGAAGCAGCTGGAACCCAGGGATCTTGGCCTGCTGCTGATCATGCTGGAGTGTGCAGTAATGGGAGGTATGATCTGGGTTGTAATGGTAGTGTGGAGGATATAAGATTCCAGGAGTCTTCAAGAGGTTTGGGAATGCCTAGAAACATGTCCATTTAACAGCATGTCATGTGGGCTGGCAGTCTGTTGAGAGCTTTCTTAAAATCATGATCCAGAAGCTGGATTTAAGAATTTCTGAAAGATATCACAGCAAAGATGTTAAGAAATATGAGCTATAAATACTAAACAAAACCAAAACTGTTCTTTGATACACAAAATACTGAGATAAGGGGAAAGAGCTTATTCAGTGTACTGTACATAAATTACCAAAAATTTGGATAGGAAAGTATGATAAAAATACAGAATGAGGGGGAGAGAAGAAGGAAGAGCTTTATCCTGCCTGTACTAGAGAAAGCTGAATTTATAATGCTTGGAGACTTGGAAATGTCTCTAGGAAGAGGCTTGAGGTTCTATTTTAAGTTTCCTGTTCCGTATGCTTTGCATACACATGTGATGTTAAAGCTCTTTAGTCATGTTCTAATTCAGTTAGATTTTAAAAATTCACTCTTAACTGTTCCAAGATTTGCCTCCCCTAACAATGACTTTTTGATTTGAAGGAGAGTTTAAAAATTTTAACCTGTATAAACTGTCATATGTCTAAAATTCTAGATTGTCATTTATCCAAAATGTTTTGTTTCATGGGTATTCACTGTGTGTTAAAAAACCAAACCCTGTTTTAAATGGATTTTTTTTTTTTTTTTAATAGCAGATGTAATGATCCTGGTCAGTTTGAAACTTCAGAATAATGAGCTGATGCTAGCAAGCTGATAACTGATAGCTGGTAAATGGGCAGTATTCTAAAACAGAATTCTGCAGGCTTCTTGGTTTATTTCATTGGTAATTAAATTTTTTGGCTTTTTTTTTTTTTTAGCCATAAGCACTTAAAAAAAATCTCTACTGCTAATGATGCATTATCATACACTTTGACTCCATTTTTTGAAAGCTGCATCTAAGACCAGGGGTAGGATTTTTTCAGTTTTCCAGTAGATTCTCCCCACCTCCCCACTCTTGGTAAAAATTTAGACCTTTCTTATCCATTTAAAATTTTAACTATGTTATGTGGAAAGTCTGGGAATAGATATAGACAAATTTTAAAATATGCTGAGGAAGTGTCAGACATTAAGGAGATGTTGCCCAGTGAAATTAGAAGCAAGTTGCCTTATCTGGGTGAAGTTTTCATCACGCATTGGAAGGCTGAGAGATGTGTTTCTCTTCCCTTTTGACTTTCTTTCCATCCTGACTGAACACGTAATTTGTCAGGAAGCATCCTGATATGCCCTCTGGAGATGTGCTTACCGTCTGAGTACCCCAAACCCCAGTGATTTTTCTGTTACAGGCAGCTGGCCATGCTCCTGATGCCCTACTTGCCCTGAGTTTTGTTGGTAGTGACCTTTGGCACTTGAAATCAGTGAAAATAGTGCTGCTGTAAATGGTCTTCCTCTTGCTTGTTGCCAGCCAGTGGTATTGGAATGAGTAGTGCAAGACAGAATAGTTTTGGCTGTAGATTCCTGGTCTAGAGGGAGAAGTGAACAAGAGTTATAAATCCTGAGAGTATTTATAATAATAAAAAAGCCACTCTGAGCCATCCAGTATAATGTGTAGCAAATCTTAGCATGGGACTTGTTAGTATTCTCTGCAGACTTAAAGACAGTTCCCCTCTTCTCTGCTTCTGGGTAGCTTGAGCTACTCCAAAGATTCTTGTGCCTGGTTACAATAATTGCTTGTCGCATGTCTTCGTGGCCTTTTCCTACGGCAAAGATCTGACTTTCAGTGACCTTTTAATTAGATCTCCAGCTCCAGGCAAGTTTTGAAACAGGGTGAGTAATGTCTGAGAAAATGTCCTCCTGCTCACTGCCATTTAGAAGGAAGTGGAGTGAAGAGAAAGATGTGCCACACCTGTTCTTAAAGTAGCTGTTGCTACCTGAACTCTTAAAATTGAAAAACAGCTCAGGGTATTTTTATGTGTAGTGTTGCTGCCTTGAGCTGAAAAAAAAAAAAAAAAGACAGGTGCAGTTCTGTAGCACTGTAAGCTCACCTAATTGTCCCATCTCCTTAAGTCTTGTATTTCCTAGTTTATGGTGTTGATCTGGTTAGGAACTGAAGTGTCAGGCAAAAGGTAATTGTCATGTGGCTTTGCTTCCTTATCCAGCTTTCCGTGGCGCTCCCTGTTAGCAGCAGGGCAGGCCAGCTCTGCAGCAGCTGGACGCGGTGCGGCTGGTGCGTGGGCAGCTCATCCCAGCCTGTGCCACTGCACGCGGTGGCTTCAGAAGAAACGCTCTGCTCCTTTACCCTCCTTGCTTGTGCTGGCATAGCAGCCTCTCCCGACCCTTGATGAATCAATTTCTTCAACTACAGGGTGATAGATGTGTTATGTGTCTTGGTAGCTTGGGATCCTGCTGGTTTAGTGAGTAGAATCAGGTCAGAGAGGTGAGACCATCTGGGTTTGTTGGAGCTGATTGGAGAGACCAGATCTGTGGAACTGCCACTCTAGTCGCAGCAATCCACTACAGTTGTGCGATTGAACTACTTTACTCTAAATTTATAAGCAGAGAAAGGGATGCATCATAAGGTGGATTTCACTCCTGTTACTGTAAGTGCATTTGTGTAGGGTGCTTTGGCAAGAAGAACTTACTGGCAACCTCTAAGCTCTAAAAATAAAGGAGGTGGCATGTGGTAAATAGAGCACCAGTGTAAAGTGTAAATTGTTTTATTACATAATGCACATATTGTGTTTACAGTAACTTGAGAGAAAATTTTGTGTATATCTGGAGAAAAAAACCCCATGCATTTACTGTAAGTGATTGGTAAAACAGCTATGCTGCTTTCCTGTTAAGTTTTACTTCTAAGGTGAAATAAAGCATGCAGTCAGAACTTTGCTCATAGATTGATGATGTAAGTGGTGGCTTAATTAATGTAAGTGTATGTATGCTTATATCAGCACAATGTGGTCATCAGATTGGAATTGTTTTATTTCTTAGGATGTGCAAGAGGTGCTGGGTCTGATGAAATTTAGTTTCATCCTATGTTATTGAAATTTGAGTGAGCTCAAATTTGAGGTTTTCTTAATCTCTACTTTGAAACCATCTGAAAAATACCAAATTTTTTTTCTGAGCAGTCATAATTCTCAGGCTGTTCTACAAAAAAGTTACTAACTGTGCTGTTAAGATTGTTCATCATGCAGTAAAATAAGTGGATTTTAGCAATATTTACAGTGTTGTTATGGAATAAAAGAAATGGAATCATTGAAATTTTACTGTTTGGTGCTAGTGATTCATGTAAACCCCCTGAAACAATTTTTCCATTACTGATGTGCTTTAATATGTGATTGCCATTTGCTGTGGCTTAAATGGTCTCTCCAACACCTGCAAAATCTGGCCCTGAACTAGGAATACAGAAAAATTGAGCCATGAATAAAGCTGAATTAAACAGATACTGAATTCTGTGGTGTTTCTTACAAAGTTTTAACATCTGTTTTGGAAGAGCCTGTCCTAATGTGGTTTAGGTAGTCTGGAAACAGGCTATGGTATAGCCACTTCCATGGTTGCTGTGCTTCACACCACATTCACCTCAGTTCTGAAAGCTATTTTGCCCTTCTGCAGCCTCATCCTGCTCCCTGCCTTGGGCTGGGGCTGCAGTGTCACAGCTGTATGGGAGTCACATTGGGTCAATGGTGTGGTGGAGGGGATGGAATGGGGTAGATAAGTTAGCTTTTGCCTGGAAATGCTTGTTGTTTGACATACCACATGAAGTCTGATGATCCAAACAATGGACTGGAGCGAGGTGAGAAGGAAGAAGGAGGAACTCCTTCAGGAATAGAATGAATTTCCTGGACTGAAGTCGTTGTGTAGCTCCCTATTCAGTTGTCTCAAATGTCTGGGATGTCAGTCCCAAGGAAAATCTGTATATGGCTTGATGTACATATGTCTTCCAGGCTGGGTACTATCATCTTGAGGAAAATAAAAGGACTGAAGATGAATCTTATGAAGGCATTGGATATCAACAGTTATAAAGAGCAGAAAAGTTCCTTTATTGTGGAATAGTAATCTTTTCTTTGCAGATTTTTAGCAGGACTTAAGAGGAAGGAAAGTACCATCTTCGAAAACCTTGCAAAATTTGAGTAGAAGCAAGATCCATTGTTTGGTCTCTGCAGAAAGTGCTAACTTGCAGACTTTGTTGGACTTCTGCTCAGTATTTTAGTCAGTGACAGTTCTAAGGCTGAAGAGGCTGATGGACCACCAGGGAATCCATGGTTGGTGTGTAGTCTAATGAAAGAGCTGGGAATCTTAGGGAAAAGCTTAGGAATAGGTTAGAGAAGCATGGCAGCTTTTCCTCTCCCAAACAAATGTGGCAAGTTGGAAAGAGGTATGAAAAACTGGACTACCAAGTGCAGTCAGGAACACTGTTTCTCTAAGGGCTTTCTTCATTCCCCCATGAGAGTTAAGCTAGAATTTAATCTCAGATTGCTGGGTGTTTTCTGAAATGCCTTTATGAGTACTTATAAAGGTGCAGATCTTCTTGTCCAGTCTTTCTTCCTGCTTAAAGAAGTCTGTGTCCTGACAGTGCTATTCTGAAATATTACATTTTGTGAAGCTTCACCAGGTTTGTGTGCATAGTAAGTCACTTTTGGCTTTCCCAAAGTCAATGCTACTTAGTCACATTCTTCTTCAGTATTAGTACTAGCAGTTTCATCTTCCAAGATCAACTTCAATATTAATAAATAAATAAGACAAGCCCTGCCTGAATTTGTCTAGAAACCAAGGAGCAATTCCCTGAATTTGGATCATTCAGTGACAGTTACACGAATAAAATGAGAAATTGGGCAATGAGCTTCACCTTCTCTTTGATACTGATGCAGGCCTCCTCTCCTTGTACTTGCATCCCTTGTACTAGCACACACCATGGTCTGATTGGCATGTGGTTTTTATTTTACCTATTATTTTTCCTTTGGCAAAGAAAGGTCTTGCATATATACGAGTACAGCAAATAGTCATTTGGTGTATTTCTTCAGATATGTGAGCTAACCCTTACTTCCTCTCACCTGCTAGAATTCTGTTTCTGTTTAGCTCTCAAAGACACACAGTGGCCTTGGCAGGAGTTAAACTGGCCAATGTGTTTTGTCACTTGGACTACTGGAAACCATCTGTGTGTTCCTCAGTACTTGCCTGTACAAACCTTGAGTATTATCTTGGATGTCCTTTCATTGTAAGCATGGAAAGCAGTGAATGGGCCAGGCAGGCAGATAGCCAGCTATTAAGTGTCTGTGGTAACATTCATCAGTGAGCTGGCATATTGCTGCTGATTGAGTCTTTCTGTGTGGCACTTACTTTTGGGGCTTGCCACACAAAAAGAATAACAGTGAACACAGATGATGTTTTGAGGTAAATGCCATGCTCTTCTGCTGGCAAATTTAGCAACACTAATAGGATTAACATCAGAACTACTACTTGATATTTTTCTTGAAAACATTTCCCAGTGCCATTAGCCTTTAGCTTGGTGATAAATTTTTCATGCAGTTATCTCAGACTAGTGTACAAATTCCAAATGCCAGAATCAGTTCTCCTGTAACTGATAAAGCCAGTTATGGAGCAAGATGCAGAAGCTACAAACACTCAGTTTATGCCTAAAATTAATGATGTTTTTTATCCTTTTAAACCTTTGAAGGGTTTTGCGTGTAATTATCGAATCCAAATGTTACCAAATTCATAGTTCTGTTAAGTGTCAGCACGGTATCTGATTGAAGGTGCTCAGATGCTCTTTTACGTATGTCAGAAAACTTTCATAAAATGAAGCAAAATCCATAACTGGCTGCAAATGTATTCCTTTGTGCAACGGTTCTTCAGAAAGCTTGAAAGCTTTTTAAGCATTTGTATACCAAATAAAGACTAACAATTTGGTATTTAACTTAATAATTGGTTACCACCTTCTGTCTTGAAAAATCACCCTCAAGAAGACTCAGACTTTCTTGCTATTGTGTTCATGTATGTGTTTCTACTGGCATTTTACTAAATGCCAGTGATACTGTTATTAGAGAGCAGTGCCAGCCACTGTAAGACCAGCTGGCCTTGTTTGGGGAATAAAGAGGATTCTGACAGCATGTGAAGCATGTGAAGCTTGTAGCAACAGGCTGTTCTGCAAGGTCTGTAGGCACTGTAAAAGGTAACCAGGTTGTGCTTCTCTGGTTTTAAAGCCAGTGGAGTTTCATTGTAGCGATAACCAAGAGTCTTGCACCACTGCATTGGCCCTGTGGATGTTGATGAGTGATGAAGAATTGGATCATTGGGCAAGAGGCGGACAGAGTAAGTGAAGTGCATGTATGTATGTTGTAAAAACAGGAGGGAGGGCATGACAAAAGTCAAAGGCCCAGCAGCAAATGTGTCAGAGAACACAGATTGTGTCACCTTGACTTGTAAACAGCAGAACTTTGGTGAAGTTTGTCTTCCTGTAAATTTGTATTTATCAACTTTACTAGGCTCAGTGGAATAACTGCCTGCCCTTCCCACTGCATGAACTTCTCTTTTCTGCTGCACACTTCCTTTCTTCCCTCTTCTGTGCAGCATTGTCCCACTGTCCCTGCATGCCTGTGGACAGTGAGGTATGTCTGCTTTGCACCTGGGTGTGTGCTGACTGCCAGCTAATCAGGTGACTGCTTTATTCCTGCTGCTGCCTTTCCCTTAGCAGAGGTGATACCATGGGTGTCTCCTATTCACTGCCATTTTTTAAATAAAACTTGTAGCAACTTTGTATCTTTGGACAACTTCAGAGAAATTTGGTAAAGGGGATATGAAGGGACTTTATTGGGATCAAAAGGTACTGGGTGAGAGGAGTGGCTTCAGAATGCCCGACAGTGTGATCACACATACCATATTTCCTTAGGAAACCAGACTGAAAAAAAGCATTCACAAAGGTAGACAGTAAGAGGAAACAGGCCAGCACAGGAAAAGGGAAGCAAGGATCTATATTTGGAAAAATTAAAACTGGAGTCAGCATAGGATGGAAGAATAAAAAAAATTTGCATTTCTAAAATACAGGGGAAATTTCACAATCTGATACAAGAGGATTGTACTTCTTTAAAACTCAAGTGTGGGTTGTAAGAGGTATTTGTCACCTTAGTAAGCAGGTTGGGGCTACCTGGGTGTGAGTATCTCCCAAGACATGTATACAAGCACTAACTTGTTAAACCTGCCAGCCTGCTGTTTTAGTAGCAATATCATAGGAGTGCTGTTTCTTTGAAAAGGGTGCACAAAGGGCACACAAGTTGCTTGATTTCCAGAATGTAAGTTGAGGGATGGCTGAGGGAAATGGTAAAATTTGCTGCTCTTTCATGTTCTTCCTCCAAAGAAAACATCTTAAATAAAATACTGGATCTGCCTGGTGGGAGTATGGCTCTGCAGACAGTTATCTGTGTCATTTTGTTTTTCCCTGACATTAATATTTTGCAATTCACATAGTTTCCTACCACAATGTTTTGTAGAGGGAATGAGGAGATAAAGGGAGCATGGTGGCAGATGAACTTGTGTCTGACCAGACAGTTTGGACATACCTTCAGGGTAGATCCACCTGAATGTTGTTATTGTGTTATATAATGACTTAAACCCCAAATCACTTAACAGCATCAACTGTGAAACTATCTGGTGTAGGCAGTCTGTTGTGTGAATAGATTGTCCACAGAGCCCATGGAGTCTCCATCCTTGGAAGTTTTTGAAACCTGACTAGGCAGAACCATGAGTAACCTAGTCTGAAATCAATATTGACTGTGATTTGAGCAGGAGATTGGATTAGAGACCAGCTAGTCCCTTTCAACCTGAATTGTGTGTCTGTATTATTTTCTTGCCGTTGTCACATTTATTTAAAACTTGGAGCTGCCAATGATACAAAACGTCAGGTGTTCTCGAACATTTGGCAGCTTCAGCTAAGTGATTTTTGTGAATTTCTGGAAATTTGTATTGCCCAACAAAATTTGGACAAGTCCTCAAATAAGAATCGTGGGGTAACTCCACCACTGAAGCAGCAGTGATCATAATCCAGTGGGTTGTCTTTTGCCCATTGCAGTGTAAGGGTGTTAGCTTTTGTGATTCCAGATGGTAAATTATTGACATAAATTGAATGATCCAGAATATGAACAGAAAGTAGAAATTCAAAACATACCTTGACACTTCTCATTTTTAACCACATTGCAGGTGGGAAGAGTTGACCTATTATTTTTTGAGGGTGATGTTGACAATACTGACATCCTTCCCTGACCTGCTTTCAGAAATGAGAGGAAATTTGACATACGAAGCCAGCATGTACCCATTCCTGGAGTAGCAGTGCAGAGTACCCAGTCTGCTGTGTCAGATCACCTCCGCTGGCATTTCCTGCAGCTTTCAGTCATTCTTAAACTGCCTCCAAATATTTTCTGTTAGGTGGCATAATACAGATTGACAGCAGTGTAGATGCACCAGCTCTCAAACCTAAATCACAAGCCTATTTACCTGTGAGTAAAACATTTAAATTATGTTTTCAAATTATTAAAATTTATGTTTTCTTTTTTTGTAAACAAAATATCCTAATCCCATCTATCAGTGGAAGAGGAGAATATGATCAGAATAGAATTGGCGTGTGGAGAATTGTGTCTTTCACATGTACCCTGGTTTTCAATGAGGAAATAAATGCTGGCATTTCACTTCTCATTATGAATCAAAACATCAACTGTTACTGTTTTGTATTATTTTCTTGAGAGCATACATTACTTGGCTTCTGAAAATCAGTTGTTTGGGTTTGGTTTCCTTCTTTGCCTGGCATTATAGAAAACACCCTTCTTCCAAACAAGAATAGGTACAGTAATGCAAAATCAGCTTGAGAGAAAAGGCAATGGTGCATACAAAGATACTGCTCATAGAATGTCTATCCCAAATTCTTATTACAGCCTCACAGTCATGAATAAACAAACTCTTGCAATCACTTGCGGCTAATGTTACCCTGACAACAGTGTGTATATATAACAAAATTCAGTAATCACTGCCAACAAAACCCCCAGTACAGCTAATGCTTCTGTTTGCCAGGATGAAATATTTTCATTAAGGATTAAATCAACTACAGATCATAAGTTCTGCCTTCAGTATTAGGATCAAAAGTAATTATTCATTCCAGTATATGGAGATAAGTTTGGTTTGAGTTCCCTGTTTATCAAATAGTGGTTTGTAAAGGGAGAAGCTGTATCTCTTTTTACCAGTTAGGTAGTGATAAATCACTTGGCATTGTTCTGGCAAGCACAGTGGACACAGTCTGTCTCTGATGCTTTTTGGTGCAAGTTTGTCCTCACTCAATTTTTCTAGTTCTGTGCATGCTACTGATGAGCATATTTGCAGTTGAGGAACAGCAGCCTCCTGGGACAACTGCAGGAATGCAAATTGGAAATATTTTTTGATTTAACTTACTAAGAGATAGAAATTGTGGAATCCAGTACTTAAATGCAGCAGTTCATGTCCTAGTGTAAACAGGTTTCTAGTTCAAAATGTCAATAAAGTATATATCAGTTTAAATACATTACTAGTCTGTTGCCTCCTCTGAGCTCTGATCTGTAATTGCTGTTGTAGTCTCTGTGATCATTAGATTCTCTTGACATTCAGTTTTATTTTTGAGTTATATTTACTTTTAAGGAATCTTAGATGCTTTGACAAAGACTTAGAATTCTTCCAGTTCAGGGGAGGTCCTGCCAAGTTTAAAATTTTTCTGTACATTCAAATGTTCGTGTTTGGTGCTTTCTAAGACAGAGACCACTGAAGCTGCAGTATTTCTGAACACCAACACCTACTAAGTACTAAAATCAAACATTAGTTAAGTGCACAAATGGTTTGTGAAAACAGTAACTTCCTTCTAGGAGTGAATATTTCTTTTAATTTACATATGTTAAACCAGCGATTTTATTAACTAGTACTTCAGTTGACCAGTTGAGTCGGAAAAAGCAGTTCCAGCCTAGGACTCTTGTAGATTTTATCAGAAATGTTGGTCAAGAAAATGAGGTCTGCTCATCCTTCCTTCTTCAAGAATACAATTTCTAGAAAGATGGCAATAATGCCCTTCCCTATTTCTTCTGTTTACTGAAACTTAAGTATATGCTCTGCTCAATATGTATTTATTAATATTAAAATACAAAACTAATCAAATTAACTTGCTCTTATACAACTTTATGCATTTCTAAACTGAATTCCAGTTTTAGTGCTGTGAAGTTTGATGCACTTCCAAGTGGGGAAATTTATAGATGAAATAATAAAATATTTTGTCACCAGTCAGCAGAAATGTAAGATATAAGGGGTTTTTTTTTTGAGTGTACAAGACAGCTTGAACTTACTAGGTTTGTGTCTCCCGGCTTTGGAAGTTGCTTGTGATCAATTTACAGCAGCAGAGCTTTTAATACTTAAAGCAATTATTTTATTACCCAGAGAAGCTGTTGATGCTCCATCACTGAAGTGTTCAAAGCCAGGTTGGATGGGACTCTGAACAACCTGGTATAGTGGAAGATGTGCTTGCCCATGGCAGAGGGCTTGGAACTAGATGCTCTTAAAGGTCCCTTCCAACCCAAATCATTCTGTGATTCTCTAATTTTGATATTCTATTTACTTAGTAGAATTATTGCTAAAATTTGCTATATTTAAAACAAAAGTTATTATTGGGTTAGTGTCCTCCAGAAATAAATGCTAGATTTCATTTCCCCATGAATTTTAGTAACAGAAGCTGTTGTTCTGCAAAATTAATTCAATGACCAGCATTGTGTAGTAGCAAACCCTTAATAGGGGAACTTGCATGTTTATTTCTTGTCTGCAGTTGTGTTTCCTCCATTGGTGTTCATTTGATGGGAAGGAGGTGAGAGAACCTTGCAAAACAGTTGATAATATCACTGCTGACAGCTGTGTACTGTACTTGTACAGGTGTCTGACTGGACTGGTACAGATCTCTAACTGGTTTGAGGTAGTGGTGCTGGGGAGGTTCAGTGGAAATTATTTTGGGTTTGAGGTAATAATCTCAGTGACCTTGTGGTGATGAGGAAAGTGTGATTGGCATTTCTGCCCAGCTGAAATAGGGAGTCTAGCAGAAAATCTAGCAGTGTCTCATTCTTTAAATTTCATACTTTGGATAGACAAGAAACTCGCAGTGAAAGGGGTATTACTTCTGGAGGAAGCCTTTTCAGTAACACCCTCCTAAATACAAAGCAGCAGCATGACTCTTCTTCAGTACAGCTGCTTCTTCAGTATTTTAGCAGTTAATAGTTTTTTGCTGAGAGGTTTTCAGGCATTCTTGGTTAGACTTCATAATGAAATTTTCAGTCTCCAGTTCAGACTTCTGCATCTCTGTGTGGTTGTAAGGTTTGATTTCTTTGTTAGCATCTGAAATACACCATTAAGGTAGTGACCACTCTTGTAGGAATTCTGTTTGGCTTATAACTTACTAGCTTAATCATAATGTAAGGTGAGGTAAAACAGGAGTCTGGGCTGACTTACAAGTAGTTCTGTGATGTTTTATTCAGTTGCAGATAGGAAAAAATACATGTATTGGAAAACTTTGGTCTTTTTAGTCTTAACAGTATTTGTGAGGAGGTGAAGAGCAGCAATCTTTTTGCGCTTAGTTTGAAGAGTAAACTGCTGCTGTGTTTGTGCAAAGTCATCCTTGTGCAGTTTGCTTGCACTTACACCACTGTTTTTTGTTATTGATCTGGTCTTCAGAGTAGTGACTCGTTAACAAACTTGAATGTTTGTTAACATTCTATCTGAATAGTGGTCCACATGCTGTGATATGCTAGAAATAAGGAAGGTATTCTGAATGGGATCTGAATGAGAGAGGAGAAAACTGATGGATCTACAGCTATAGTGGAATTTATATTCCACTATTTATAGTGGAATTTCCACTATTTACATTGTGGAATTTACATTCCACTATTTATAGTGGAATTTTTTATTCCACCAAATATTTTGAGAAATGTGGGACCACTGGAACAAAATAAATATAAGTTAATTACTCACTGGACATGTTTTTAGGCTGCGGCCCTTCACTACTTGGTCTAATTGAGATCGGGTGGATGTCACTTAGCAGAAAAGATAGTTCAAAGTAAAGACCTTAAATTAGCCACAGATCTTGTGGGAAATGGTTTCACTGCTGTTGAGTAGAGACAGCTATCTCTTGAGATTGGGATGTTAAAGCCTTAGCTGGTACTAGCTGAAATAATAAAAAGTAAAGCTGCACTCCACTTAGAAGAGAATTAATCTAGTGCCTGCAGGGTCGGACAGATTGTCCGTAGGGTTTAGCAGTAATGAATGAGCTCTCCCTTCCACGTGGTCCTTCACTGATTCACAAAACCCTAAAGAAAGGGAGAGAAATCCTTCTGAAAGACCACTTTGCTCTGTATTCTTACTAGAAGCAAGGCAGAACCATTTGTGAGATTGAACTTCTAAAAAAATTTTAATTGTTAATTAAATAGTGTAATTAGCTTTCTTTCCCCTCTGTAGTTTTAATAGTTGAAAATCCGTTACTGCTGTGGGTATGCAGTGAATACTTTTGACCTCCAATGGGTTGGCTTGTTCTGTTTCTCTTTCTAATTGACTTTTTTTTTTTTTTTTTTTTTTTTTTTTTTTTTTTTTTTGTTGTTAAACAGCAAAACCATTTACAAAATTGGTAAAGGAAATGCAGCTCCATCGAGATGACTTTGAAATTATAAAAGTGATCGGAAGAGGTGCATTTGGAGAGGTAAGAGATTTTAACTTTCAGTTGCAGTAATAAAACTTTCATCATTCGTATATCTGATTTCTTGTTACAGTTGACCTGAGGACAAAAGGTTCACAGAGATGTGCTAAAATACTTCCAAATGTGGGATATAGCTAGGTACCTAATGCAGGGTCCCTTTGAAGCAGGTTATTCAGTGTCCAGGTGTGCCATTTCTGTGACTGGCTTTCTGACTTCAGTGTAGCCAAACAAGAGTCTCTTGGATGTTTGTTTGAGTGGGGTGGTCCCACCTAGCAGCTGCACAGCTGAATTTGGGATCTCTTCTCCCACTTGCCATATGTACTGCTCGCTGCTGCTCTAATTTAACACAGAACTGGGCTGCTTCTATGGTAGGAGCGTGGAAGCTGCTCCACCCATCTGCCTGTCTCTGTAGCAATCTAGTAATGCAGAAAGACGCATTTGGCTGCCTCAAAGGCTGTTCCCTGTCATCTTTGAAGATCAAAGGCTGCTGGATCTGTTTTTTGGACAGCAAGTTGAATCATGCTGGGATGATAGGAACGCCTTGTGTTTTGAGGACTTGCCAGTCCCAGGACCCTGGACTGAAGCTTAACTTCTTAGTATATTTGATGAAAGTCTCATCAATCACACAAGCCTGGTAGGGCTTGCCACTGGCAAAAGCATTCACAGACAGCAGGCGTAGGATACCCGAGGCTTCTGGAGGACCTCAAAGACAACCTTTTCAGCATTTAAGAACAGGTAACTAAAGTCATAGCTGTCAGCAAGAAAGGTTTTTAACTAGAGAATTTCTAGAAGTAAAAACCCCTTCTATTTCTTTCAGGAAACTTTTTTGAAGTAGTGCCACACTAAAGTGAAATGCAGAGACTGCCATTAGTGGCTCACTTCAGCCCATGAGCACTCAGCTGCACCTTCTGCTGCTGGTGGCTAAGGAGAAGCTTCCTGATCCCCATGTCCTGTTGTCTCCACAGAGAGCAGGACTCTGCCATGCCAGGCATTCCTTCCAAGCATGGTGTGCTCCGGACACCTCAAACTCTTTCGTGTAGAGTTTAAATGTGGGACAGGGGTAGCAGAGGGCAACCAGAAACTCAGCTAGAGGAAAACACCAGGACCCTACTTGACCTGGATTCAGAAAACATCGAGGTTTCTGTGTGCATATGCACTTGGTAGTGGGTGAAGTAATGACTTTATATCCATGTAATTTTAAGCTACTTCAGAAACTGCTTTTGAGAAAAATGGACAGCTAAGACAGAAATTAATGTTTCAAGAATATCTCTTAATGTATACCATCATCTAATGATGCAGTAACATGTAGTCTACATGTAATCATCATGAACACAGCTGCTGAAGGAAGTGGAGCATTTTAATAAAATGTCTAGATTAGCAATAACATCTTGCCCTGTAAGACGAAAGTTCACTTTCTAGTGGATGTTGAACTTGATGAGTGCAATATTTGTTACGAAAAAGGAAGTGTTATCTGAGACTAATGGAAATGCTGCATGAAAATCACTTATTTCATTTGAGTCATTCACTTGAGTATTATTTGAACAGGAATTTTAGAGAAAAAAAAGTTACTGTAAAAAGTTTGTTAGGAAAAAGCAATAATTGGAAAAATATTGGTTTGTCTAAGGGAGGACTGAGAGCTACAAACTTAGTCCAGAAAAGAAGTCTAAGGAGGAAGGTTTATAAGTAGATAAAAGGGCTAAAGAATCAAGACAGTAGTGGGTACCTGTCTGCCTCTCTGTTAGGGTTTTGGTTCAAAGCAGTGGCACAGTTTTGAAGACAATGCCCCCACCTACTGCATAAGGATTTTACTCTCCATGAGCTGGGTTTCTTCTGGAGGAAACTAACCAGAACCTCCATTCCAGGTGTGCACCAAATGGCCTTTTGGATCCAAGGAGCGCACAAGAATCAATCACTGGGTTTGACTCTCCTAACAGCTTCAAAACATGTTTGGTCCAGGAAATCAGGCTAGATGCAGTCTGAAACAAAATTCCTGAGCTGCATACAGTATAGATGGGAAGGCTCAGCAGAGGATACTTTGATGTTGTTCTGCTCTTGCTGTGCCAAATGACTTGCTATAGTGGCTGTGACCACTGATATCTAAAGAATTTTAGATTAGCATTTTGGCAGTTTGTCTTTTGGCAGGATTAGAAAAGGTTTCTGGATCTTTTCAGAACTAGACTTATGATTGCTTTGGCTATCAAGAATGGGAACCCTTTTTAGTGACTTGCAGATGGAGTCAGTGTTGGGAATGCCTTCCCACAGTATAATATTCAAGGAACGCTTGTTTTCCATAGTACTTGTTCTGTTCTTTTTCAAAAGATGCTCTTCTCTACTTAAATAATTGACCAGCTGGAAATCTCAGTACAACAGTAGATGAAATATTTATATGCGTTTCAAGAGACTTCAGTTTATATTTGCTAGGATGACCTTTCTTAGCTTTGGATCAAAGTCTTAAGGTGCATGAAAGATACAAATGCTGAGTGGAAACTTGTGTTAATAGTGTTTGGAGTGCCAGAATCAACAATGTGTTTCATACTCTTTCATTTGGAAAAGCATGGAACTTTACAAAAACAATTCAAACATCCCATCCCCCCACAGTGGAAATGAAATTTCACAGAAGTAAAATGAGAAAGTATCTTAATTTCATCCTTCTGTTGGAGCTGTGAGTGCTCACAGAGTCAGTGGTGTCAATATCACATCTTGTTCATCTCTTATCTAGAAAAGTTTTAGTTTACAGTTGCAGCAGCTTGAAACTTTTGATCAGTTTAAATAATACAGGAATCATTGATTTTAAGTTCATTATGCTTTAATCCCTCTTGCCACAGAATATTTTGTGCTTTTTGCTTATGAAAGAATTCTTTGACCCTTGTATATACCACACTGCTATAACTGCCAGATTTTATAAGTATTAGAAAATAGTAATTATGTAGAGGTCGACATTCCATAAGAAGAAAATGAAATGTAGTTTCTTGAAAGGAACTGGTGGCATCTGACTTGTATAAAACAACACTTGAGAAAACTGAATGGAGGAGCTGTGAGTAATTTTTCCAGAATACTTTCATACATACATGGGAACTATGTTGGAAATTACTTGATGGGCTTTATGTGCTAAAAATACATTTTAAGAATACATATAAAATGTTTGTTTAAATGTATAAAGAAATTAATCAGAATTAAATGAAACATATTCCTGTTAGAATGAAGTAGTTTAATTTAAATACTAAACGGCTAAACAAGGTAGACTTCAAAAAAGATGAAAATGATATTCCATTCTTCTCAATTTAGTTTCTTTGGATTTTTTGGAGAATGCCAGGGGCTTTATTCTTCCCAAAGAACTTTTGCATAAATCAGTAGCTTTGAAGAAATATAGTTCAAACAAAATAAAAGCATGATATTAGTTATTAGTCAGGATCAGTGGTCAATTTTTGCCAGAAAAGATGTAAGCCAAGGAAGGAAACGTGGTATTTGACCAAAGAGAAGATTGAGAGCACATGTGAGCTTATCCCTGTGAACACAACTGCAAAATCAGTATCTAAGGCAGATTGATACAATCACCAGAATACATCTGTATTGGCATGTCAGTCCATTTTTCTTTCTTTCTTTCTCCTTTGCAGAACTCAGCTTGGTTCTTTACACTTTTTCCAGCAATATGAGAACAAAACCCAATGCAAAACCACCCTAATGAAAGTTCTTGTAGCATGGCATGTCTGAGAAAGCAAGAGAAAAATGTTTCTTAAATTGTCATTATTATGCTAGGAGAGAAATAACCTAGCTTAGAGCCTAGAGATTTCCTCTGTAGCCACCTGGACTTTTCCTTTCACATAAAGGAAGCCAGCCACTTCGCAGTCAGGGTGAACTGAATGCCTGAATATTCCTTACAGCAGCATGTAAGGCTCTGACTCAGGAAGTCAATGGTTTGAGAACGTAATTTTTTTTTCAGAAGTTTCATAGTTAGGAAGAAAAATTTTACATGTTATTTGAGTTACATGACAGTTAGAATGGCTTATAATTTAAAATGCTAGAAGGTGGATAAAGTACTCATGGTTCTTCCTCATCTCCTAAGCTGTAGTTGCCTGGGTATATACCCAGCTGGGTGGAAGTGAGTGCCCCAGTGTTACTTTCAGTTTGTCATTTTCCAGGTCATACAGGCAGGTAAATCATGTACAGAGGGACAACCTCCTCAAGGAACAAAACTAATAATAAGTGAAAAGCCCCCTGAAATAAATTCAGAAGTAAAATGGTTTTCTGTTATCTTAATTCTGGTTTCTATGAATAAAATTACTGCAGAAATCTGTGTTTGTAGACAAGAAAGAGTGTTTTGTGTAGCATGAAGTATTTTGTGAACTACACAGAAAACACACAAACTACACAAGAGTGAAAATCGCTTTTGCAGACTACACAGAAGTGAAAATACAGTCTTTAGGAGATTTAAGGACTATCAGCATAAAATGCAAAACTCTTTCAGAATTTCAACCTTTAGAAAACCACACCAAAACAACAAAGAAACCAAAAAGCAGTCGAGCTGTGGTTTGAAGTTTGCCTGTGCCTGACTATTCCTTTCATCTAGAAACACCATGGACCGTTACTTGAAATGAAATTATGTCCTGAGAACCTGTGCTTGGTGGGATTGTGCTTACATGGGAAATGCAGGCCAGCCTGAGAAGTGCTGTCTGTGTGCTTAGTGTTTGGCTGCACACTCCAAACGAACTGTGGGAGCATTTGTGCTTACAGCAGGCTGAGAGGGATAGGACACTGTATATGGGGACTGCGGCTCTAGATGCTTTCATGTGCTTCTTTGCAAGCTTCATCTGCCCTCAGTAATGTGCTTGTATGTCTTTAAGGGCACATGTCCTCATTTTGTGTAAAAGACAATTTAGGCACGCTGCTGTATATCAACACACTCAGTCAAAGACCAGTTGTTGAAGGAGGAATGAGTCAAAATGTACCTTGTTTGAGAACTTGGATTGTATAACGTGGCTGACACCTCCTGGAAATTTGGCAGCGTGGGACTGAAACAATTGTCTTCCTTCCCTTGTTTGTTAGCAAGGATTTCTTGAATGAGCAATGCTTACTGTGGTTCCAGCAGAAGGGTGGAACTGCTTGGTCTTGCTTAGCACAAAAATAACTAAAACTCTTAATGTGCCCCACCTAAGTATTACTGTTCTGGATGGATTAGAAATACCTTCTCATGTAAATGCTGTTGTGTACAGACTTGATCTGTGTAGTGTTCAGTAATAATACGTCACCTCAACTCGGGGTGCTTAGTCACAGTCTCAGCTGGGATCAACAGACAGAAAAATGTGTTTCCAGAAGAAAATAATGGCTGAGAGAGAATGAGGCTGATCCCTTGTGTACCACAGGTTCTGATCACTGATGTGGTTTCTAATGAGAGAAATACTGGCTGAGGTTGCAGTGAGAGTCAGAAGTGAATATGTAAAACCTTCCCGGTCAGTTGTGCTTGGCAGTAAGAGGCAGAGCTCTTTGTGCTCTTTCCACCTTGTAATCACAGCTGTAGGGTACTGAGTTCCGTGTTTTGATGTACTTCTAGAAATTAACCTGGGGCACAGCGAGCCTATGGACTGCAATTAAGGCTGTCTCACCTATTCAGAAGCTTTGGTGGTTGCCATTTAGGTGCCCAGCAGGGACTGTACCTTCCTACACTGTAGATTAATAGAATTCCAAAGTATTCTACAGCACATATGACACTTTTCATTCAACTATTCAAAGAGTCAAAGCATTCAGAATACGATGCAAAAGAAGTATTTAATTAGCTCTGCTTTTCTTTAATATGCTCTTCATGAAAAAAGAAAATTAAATCAAAGCAAGCTATTTTCTGCTGTGGAAATGGATGAAGAAAGAAGCTGCTTTGTTTTGAAAATGCTTCAAAAGAGCTGGTTGCTATCTCAGTCCTCCCCAGCTCCCTGTGTGTTTGTGTGGCGGCACCAAGTAACTATGGAGACAGGCAGGTTGCAAGGAGCCGGAGACACACACAGTTCATTGTGGTGCTGCTGTGAGAGCAGACATTTGTGTCTGCAAACCCCCCGGTCCTGAGGAACAGCTTAGGTGCTATTTGGGGCCTTTATTCTTCTTCTGCAGAGTCTTTCTGGCTGGGACTTCTAAGGGATTTCTTATTTGGACAACATGAAGATATACACTGCATGCTCAAAAAAATCTGATATTGCTTTGGAAATCTGCACCATGGCATATGAACTCTATCAAAAGACACTCTGGGTTTTAAATTTATATGTAAAATAGACATAAAAAAACTGATAGAGCAGCCCAGACCAGTTTTTCCTCAAAGATGCAGTATTAAAACTATCAACTAATGAGCTCTATAGCAAAGACTTTTTCCTATCTGAAAGTGTCAGGAGGATAAAGTAGTGGCTGCAGTGTTTTTACAGTAGCTGGTGTGCAGGGTATCAATAGCGTGAGACAGAAATAGTAGAGTAAATGTGGCATAAACAAGCTTCAGCCAAAGGAAATGAATGTAATATTCAGTTATAAATCTGGTAATAAGATATTATGGGTAAATTGTTTACATCTGAAATGACATTTTGTCTCTTCTCCCAGTTGAAAGGCTTGACTAAAATCTCTCCTCAAATGTCTAAAGCCTTTCCAAGTTCCCATCAAAAGTTAATTCATGGTATTTTACATTGTTTTATCTATGTAATTTTATTGTCTGTTAGACTAAGGAGATCTTTTATCATCCACTTTTATTGATGGCCTTCCTTCCAATTTTATTTTTAGATAGAATCATAGAATGGTTTCGTTTGGAAGGGGGTTTAAAGATCATCTTGTTCCAGCCCCTCTGCCATGGACCAGGGACACCTTTCACTAGACCAGGCTGGTCAGAACCCTATCCACCCTGGCCTTGAATAATAAAAATAACGTACACTTTATTTTTTCCTTTTTTTAAGAAGTAAGGCTTTTTCTATTCCCACACTAGCATGAGAGGCTCTTTAGTTTCTTGATCACCTCAATCATCCTCTTTCACACCTGCTCCAGATGAAGTTTATTTTTCTGAGGTGTGGCTGTGTGTGGAGTTTCCAGTGAGTTTGTATTGCAAGGCAGTAATGTTTACCCATCCCCAGTGGTGTGTATCTGCCTGTGAATTCCAGATTGTTTGCCTTTTTTCTTAACTACCTGCCATTATAAGCTGTTTGCACAAGTATTATCACCTATATGTCTGTGTTCCTCTTCTTTTCAGCTGAGAATATTTTGCAGTCAAGTTTCACCTTAATCCTGTAAGTCCAGTCCTTAAAGATAAGTTTTACCTAAAAGTTTAAGGTACCATGAGTATGAATAGTGTCCTAGTGAGTTTTTTTTGTCTTTGCTTTGAAATTAATGCCAGCATGATTTTTAAGAAGTATTTGTTAACTGTCTTAATTGTTTTCTGGAGAGCCAGTCTTACATTTAAATGATTTCTGCACTTTATTGCACCATACTTACCATTTACATAAAATAAAATTTGTAACTTGATGCTGCTTACTAATGCTGATCATGTCACTCAGAGGGCACAGTACAGTGCTGGGAAGTTCTGTCTTGTCTGTAGAGGATGATTTGGCTCAGATTTGCACCCTGTAGATTTCATTGGAATATTGGGAAAGGCGGAACTTGGCCTGGGATGGCTTTGCACAGTGCAGCCCTAAATGTCAGTATTGAGTGAGTTTTGAAAATCAAAACATAGCAAAATACTCCTATAAAACAATTAAAGAAGCAAAATACTAACTCATGCTGAAGTCTAGAAAGCTACTTTAGCTATATTGGTTCTTTATTTTATTTTATTGCACTACAAGTGAAACAGAGCTTTGAGACACAAAATATGGCAAGGAAATGGATGGCAGAAGCAGTACAAATCTGATGGGGTGTTGTGGCTTGTAGTTACCATAGATGGATCTCAGTTATGCTTTAGCCCCACTTGTCATACATTTTTTCTTTACCTAAATATGTCGAAAGTTGGTTGAAGTGAAGGCACTAGGATTCATTAGGCTTTCTGAAATCCTTGAGGAAACATACTTGAGCTTTATTGCAGTTTTCCTGTTGCCTCAGTCTTGAGCATGACAAGTCATCGTGATGCTAATCAAATCAGGTGGTAATCAATCCATACAGGAAGGGGGGGTTGCAGTGGTGGGGGAACCCTTGCACCTGCAATTTTTTCTTGTCACATTTTTAAGACTTAATAAAACAGAATCACCTAAATATCTACCAGACTACTTTGTGATTGTTGAGTATTTGGCCCCCCTGATTCTGCATTCCAGCCTGGCATTATGAGATACAAATTGGGAATAAGTAATTTCCGTAGTTTGACACAGGTATTAAAGGTGGTAGTTCTGGGCCAAGGTGTGTGGATTGGTTAGCCCATGTCCCACCCCTTTGGCCAGGTAGAGAGGTGTAGGAAAGAAATCCAAGAGCAGAGCAAAGCTGAATCCTCACAGTTTCCAGTGGCTGAGGGTCCCCAGCCCACCCCTCTAACTCGGGGGTCAGTAGTCACTGAGGCCCACACTGCAGTGTGTGTTACTCAGGTGTTAAGCATGTCTGTGTTTAAATACTTTCTGAATACTTAGGTGGCCACAGCAGCCTGTGGCTGAGTTCCAGAACTTTTTTGTGACAATAATACTTCCTTAATCTTCTTATCTTTTTTTTTTTAATTTGATGCTTTTCAATGTCTCTGTTGTGAGAAACGGCAAATTATTGTTCTCAGTTCATGTTCTCCATGACATTCATGGTTTCCTGTGTCTGTCATAGCTGTTACCTCTTCCAGGCCTGGAATATTTTAGGTTATTAAATCTTCTTGAGAAGCTGTTTTATCATACCTCTGCTTGTACATTTTTTTCCTTTCATTATTCTTAGCATACTTCTTTTTTTTAACTTCTAATACAGTGTAAATTGTATTAGGCTTAGAAATGGAGAATGAAAACCAATATTAAATCCTAGTCTGTGTGTAACATGAGCGCGTGTTCAGCCAGTAGACTTTTAAACTCTGAAGATATAAACAATGCTTTTGTTCTTAAAACAGGCATTTGTAGCAGTGTACAAATCTATGTCCTTTGAAATATCTCTGAACACCAACTGAATGGTTTTTCCTTAAGTTAGTAGATGTGGTGCATCAGTATGTAGGATAAAAACCATCATATTTAAAAGCAGACATCTTCCATGCTTAGCACAACTGCAGTATAAGAGGCCTCTGTTTGATCTCGCAAAGTGGTCAGTGTGGTTATTGTAACTGAATTTGAGGTATGCCAGAGAAGGAAGAATTAATATAAAAGTAAGAAAAAACAACTCCACTGCAACGTCTCAGAAGGAGACAAAGCATTATATGACAAAAGTAAACTTAGAAATGCTGCCACCTGATGAAGAATATAAAAGAAAGGTAACTCAAGGAAACGCTGAAGTATTTTATGGAAGAAAGGATCTTTTCCAATATTGTAACAGTATTCTTCCTTATAATAGCACTGAGTTTATCAGGGCATTATTTTATTTGTGCTTCCCTGTTTCAGTTCAAATATCAATGAAGTTTGGGTTATTCTTTTCTATTTGTTTTCTTTTAAAAAAATCCTAATTATTTGAATTGGTTGAGGAGTCAGGTCTAGTCAGGCAAAAATTCTGTCAGTTCTGTGAGATATCTTCAGCAGTCCTAAGATTTCTTTCCAGAGATAAAATTCATGGGGAATTACCTAATTTGCTGTGTGGATCAGTGAATTTTTCTGCTGACATGAGAAGCTGTCCCACTGTCACCCTTATAACTAAAGCAGCAGTGTATTTACTGGGGCCATAACTTGATAACCACTTAATGTGAAAATATGAGTCAGCTTTCTTTTTATGAACTATACTTCTTCTTCCACAGAAGACAATTATCTTCCTCCAGAAAATTTAAATTGGCTTTTTTAAAGCAGTCTTTGCAGTTGAAAATAAATAGCACTAATGTAGTTAGTGACTGGGGAGTTGCTAAATAAGTCCTACAGATTTGGCATCCTTTCTTCTTTTCCTTTCTTCTTTTTCCAGGCCTGTTTAATTTGCCACTTTGTTCTAACATTTACACAGCTCCTCAGCTGTGCCTGTCCTCCATGATGCCAGGCTTCCATTGCTCCTCAGCAGTTGAGCATGCTCCAAACTTGTGATATCCTGCAATGCCTTTGGACAGTGATGGCCTTAGATGAAGTGCAGTAGATGCCTATCTGGGTTCTGATTTGTGCACTGTATTTGTACTCAAATGGCTGAGCAGTTCTAGTGTTGTGGTGTTATGAAACTTGAATGTTGCTACACCAGGGCTCACAGAGCTACGCTTGCAAATTGCATCTGCCGCAGAGCGTTGGTTGATTCCTCTGCAGTAGGTAACCTCTCCTCTGCAGCAGGTCCTTAAGCTGTTGCTCTGTCCCTGTCCCTGCACTGGAGGTGTGGGCATTTCCTGAGTCACCATGTTCTCTCTGGAACAGTGTAAAAAGTGTAGTGGATAATGTCAGCATCTTGCAGTTTCTCAAAGCTTTTAATGCACCGTTTGACTTACAGTGTGCCTTCAGCTGGATCAGGGTAATGACCCAATTAAGTGTATGGAGAGAGGTTTTTACAATGACTTTTAACTGTGATGAAAAGAAGAGCAAGGCCGTTTACCTTTAAGGCCATTACAGAAGGTCAGTTGAACAGTTTCATATGTGCCGAGGAACCTCATGTGTTTGGTTTGAGACTTTCTTGTCTTGCTCATCCTTGCAGCATGAGCAGTGTCTTTGGGACGCTGGTGTCTTTGGGAGGTGTTTGTAGGCCAGGAGACACTGGGATTGTAATGTAGCTCTGGATATTCTACTTCACTTAGAGAAGCTGCTTCTTAGTGCTGTGCCTTTCCCAGCTGTGTCCAGGGCCAGATTCCCATGTCTTTCCTGCACTGGGTACCTTTTTTCAGAGCTATGTGTCTGTTACATGGCTGTGCAGGTGTGTACAAGGTGCTGTCACCCACTACGTGACCTGGTGAGTGGAGCTTCACTCTCTGAGGGGTGGAGGGCTGAGCTATGTACCTGCAGGCTGAGATATCTCTGTAAATGTGAATATCCTGTTCTTGTGGTACTGGAGAAGCAGTAGCTTCCCTGCCCCTCACTTGGAACTTCTTTACTGGTAAGGTGCAGGGTGATACTACATTTCCCTCTTCCCTCCTCAAGACTTAAGACTTTTTATAATGTTGCTCTGCTTCATGCACTATTCCAACCTTTTTTTATAGTCAGCAGCTTCTTAAAGCTGCTGTAGCTGAAGCCTTTCTAGATAAGAGTTTTTAAACAAGAGAAGAGACGAGGTGATGTCATTCCTTTTCACACGGCTATTCAAGAGCTATGTTCGAAGCAGTGAAAGCTGGTTGGTTTTCTGCTTCTAAAATAGAGATGAGCTGAGAAGCAGTAGAAATAGCAGTAGAAATATTCAAGCAGTCCATGTATAGTCCTGTGAAAATGTTGCTGTGTTAGTCACGATGCCTGTTTTTCTTTTGCCAACTGGAAGAACTTTGTGGAAATTATGGCGTTACGACAAGAAGAATTAGTTTTTGGTCTTTGAGAATATATTGACTTTGCTCAATGACTATACATTTTCTTGGTCAAAATAAAGTCTTTGCATTCCTAAGCCTTGAAGTTTTTGTATTCTTGTTTTTTTCTTCCATTGACAGCTGTGTGCAGAGCTACTGTTCATAACAGATCAGTGTAAGCAAGTCTAATACACAGCATGCGTAGTAAAATGCTGTAAGGAAAATGGTGAATAAATAAATGAATATTTTTTCTTTCAAAACATCTGCATAAGGTACACAAAAGCATGCTAATTTGCAAATATCTTTCAAGTTTCTGAGACCTGAAATGTGAAAACAAATTAGACAAATGTAGTGTATTTCTATTGACAGCAGCCTTTCTTGTTTTCTCAGGCTGCCCTTTTAAATGTTGCCCCACTGGCTGCAGGCATGACTACAAGCCCCACTTGTTCTTGGGAAACAATGCAGCTTTACTGCACATCTTCATATGAAAAGCTTCATGCTCCTCCTGTATCATCCCCCATGTACTTCATCATGAGCTCTTGACCACACAGGGTGCATCAAGCACATAGTAGTAATGTTGGAGGAATACAGAAGGAGCAAAGACTCAGACTGCAGTTTATCAATGTGTCGGTTGATCACTGATGACTCCTTAGTAGCTTATTTTATGGATTTGTGAAATTAAACTGTTTGAAAACTGTATTTCTCTGACCATGCTTTTGTGTGAGTATTGATCTCTTTAAATATTGTATTTTTCTGACTATGCTCCTGTTAAAGATATCTTAATTTTTCAGGTTGCAGTTGTTAAAATGAAGTGTACAGAGCGCATTTATGCAATGAAAATTCTAAATAAATGGGAAATGCTTAAAAGGGCAGAGGTAAGTAACACGGTTTTTTAACACAGAGAATTTTTAAAATTACATTAGGAAGATTACATTGAAGCTCTTCCAGATTAAGAAGAATTATTTCATGAGCATAGGAGCTTCGTTCTTTTCTCTTTTTTTTTCCTTAAGCTGTTTTAATGCAATCAAGTCTGACAGTCCCTTCCAGGCATCTGTTGTTCTCAGCATTACTGTGTATTCATTTACCAGACAGTCTGCCCTAGTTCTTACCCTGAATTTATTGGCCAGATTTTTGTTTACAGTAAAGGCAAGTTAAAGACTACATGAAAGCTGAGATTGGTGCTACTATGACATTCACAGCTGTATACAAAAACGTTATGAAAAAGGTCTTTCTTCTCTTCCATTCAGAAAGCATCCATTAAGGAGCTTTGCATCCTACAGTCTGTAACAGGATTTATATAGCTAGTAAAACTATAACTAAATATTTTGGAATCAGATTCAGATTGTAAAACAAAATGTGTTAAGAAGGTAAATCTGTTTAAGAAGGGGTGTTTTGGCGAAAGGAGGTGTACACTGTCACAACAAATTCTGTAACTGTAAAGGCGAATGGGTACTTCACACATTAGGAAAAGAATACTAAGAATGCACAGTGGGAAGCAGCTTTCTAGGATAGGTATTTCTAGGATACATACTCCTCCATGGGAGAGGAAAACCTTATGGCACATACATAATATTATGTAAGTTAGCAGACAAAAGAGCAATAGATTTGAAGGGAAAAGACATGTATTGCATCAGGACTTGCAGCAGTTCTGTTAAGGGGCAAGCGGTAATGGCTTTGCTAAGGTCTGAGCTTGCTAACCCTTCCCTGTCCCATTCTTCTGTCCCCTTCCTGACACCTCCTCCCCCCAGCCTGCCCTTCCTAGTCCCTCCCTTCCTTTCAGTGAGTCAGTGCCAGGCCTTTTCCTGTGCCAAAATCTCCTCCCTCTTGTTAAGCCCCTCTTCACCACTGCCTTTGCTTGATTTAGTCACAGTCTGTCCATCCATCCATCCATGCACTTCTTTAGAGGCAGCAGCAGCCACTGCCACCCGGCTCTCCTTTGAGCTGTCAGGAGATTTCACACCCTGGGCTGTGCTGCATCAGCAGTTTTGCATTAAGCCTTTCCCTGTAAGAGGGAAATTTGGTGCCCTTTCTATGCAGATTTCAGCTGTGTTAATTCATTGGTCAGTATAGAATTATTTTAAACACAAATATTTGCAGGGGTCCCAAACTCTAATGGAAATACAGCTATGCTGCCTTATTTCAGTCATTTTTAAAGTGATTTCATTAAGTGGCCTAAGTAGATGCAGCTTTTGCATGTAGAGAAGACAGCTGTTTACAAATTGTATTCTAATCATGCAACTACCTTGTCTTCTCCTCTCAGGCAGGCATGAAGGATGTATAATGAGCAATAGTTTTCCCAATACAAACTTAAGAAAAATAACAGTAAAAAAATTTTTTTTCTCTCTGCTGATTTTCCCCATCTACAAAGGACAATAAAGGAACTGTCTTCTCTGCAGGACCGCTTTGTCTTTTCCTGATCAGTTTGCTTGCTTGATTTGGCTTTTCTGGATAAGCAGGATGTTACAGCCTGCATATCAAGTTCATGCAACATCTAGGTGTTAAAAATTTCCCAAATGTGGTAAACCTGTTAGTTTTTAAAATTAAGCCTGCAAGAATACAGTAGCCTCTTAAATGGAGAGTTCCACTGAAAAAGCAGACTTCAAATATTTTATTAACCCACCTCACCTATTATTATATAAAAATGTTGTTATTATTATTATGAGTGGGTTAAGAAGCATGTTGTTACACTGGCTTATGTTTGTTGTGCATGACATAAAACGTAGCAAGAAGTTAGCAAAATACTGCTTATTCATGTACTAGCTGCAAGAAAAAAACCCCATATGGTTGCAAGCCACTAAAATAAAGGAAAGGTTAGTGAATATCACCTGACATCCATAAATGGGTTGGAAGCAAAAATAGGCATGCCATTTATGTTGATAAGGACTATTTGTATACGTTGTTCTCACAGCAAAATACATAGTCATTAGTGTATTACTGTTGACAGTTCCAAATAAGTCCTGACTGGCTGATTAGGTAGCCTGTCATGCTTTTTCACGTCACATCTCAAGGCCTTTTAAGCTAGTGTAAGCAGAGAAGGAGAATTTTATGCTCTGAATTCATGATGCAGTGTTCAGCAGCATTACTGGGTTTTCAGTGTTCATAACATTCCCTCGCTATTTGAGGTTGCACAGTGAACTGGATCAAGGGACTGATGTCTTCAAAAATAAACAAACTAGTTTTCTGTGTTGGCAGCCTGCTCACATCGTGGTGCCAGGAGAGCTGAGAAGTGCAATGCTCTGGTGCTGTGGGAAGGGGATAGGATTACTTGGAGCTGCTGTAGCTGCCAGCCTTTTTTGCTGAGCGCTGCTTTGGCCTTGCATTCATAAACCGTTAAACCACTCAGCTGGCATTTAATTACAATTTACTTCTCTTTGCACCGGTGATTACTAATTTACAATGTGACCACAGCATGGTCTTCTTCAGTAAAATTGTAGATTGAATTTTGCTTCCTTTGAGGGGAAAATAGTTGGAGATACATTTGTAAGGTGCAGTCAGTGTATGGTAAGGCTTGGTCTTCCCAGGCACATTTCCATAGTACATTTTTTCTAAGAGATCTGAAGAAGTGGCAACGACCAAAAAAATGGAGTTCTTTTCTAGAACCCAAACACTTCAATCTGTAGCTGTCAAATATCCTGATAATGCCTCTCTGGATTGAGAGTAGTAGAAGAGTCCCAAGGTCTGTTTCATGATAGTTCTGATCCAATGAAAACATTAATATATTTTTATTGGGGAGAACTCGCTTGAAGTTTATGAAAGTTGGTTTTATGTAAAAAATACTGAGAAAACCTGTTACACAGAGCTTGCTTCTATGAAGTGTTGCAGTGTGCTGTTTGAAGTAGAGTAAAGATTATTGAAAATGAAAATGTATTGTACTGGACAAAGATAAGACAGTAATAGTAAAATCTGCTTTTTTCCCATAGTGTGTTAGCAGTGTCTGGAACTGGGACTGTAATGTAATAAAAGTATACATGAAACTGTTTTCATAAAGGTCTTTATCAGAAGAATCAGATGTACTTTCCTAGAGCCATTATCTTTCTGCTGCAGATGGTAGTGACAAGTTATTATTTTCTGACTTCTAAAAATTGTTTGTAAAACAAAGATTTAGCTTTTACTTGATTTGGCTTGTGGGCTTTTTGGTGTTTGAGGGTGTTGTATGTTGGTGTGGAGTATTTTGGAATTTAGTTGGGGGGAGGGGAGGTTGGTGGGGTTTTTTCATTTGGTTTGGGTTTTTTTGGTTTGGTTTGGTTTTGTTTTTTAAAGTCACAGTCAGGATTAGAGTGACTGAATGCCTGACTAAAACCTGCAGAGATTCCCTGGCATGTCACTTGTGTAGACTGAATTCCAATGAATAGAGACCTCTGTTCAGTAATTTGAAATAGTCCCATAAAACATCCATATATATTCATCCTGTGAAAACTGCTTGTTGATGTTGACAATGGCTTTTCTCCCCCTCTCTTCCTTTAGACAGCTTGCTTCCGAGAGGAGAGAAATGTCTTGGTGAATGGAGATTGTCAGTGGATTACTACATTGCACTATGCCTTTCAAGATGAGAACTATTTGGTATGTTTGATTCATCAGTAAATAAAAGCTCTGTGTTGTGAAAGAACTTTATTTTTGGTATATTTAAAAAATATTAGTGCATTAATCAGTCCACCTCATGCCTCACAGCAGTGTTTTAACATTCTTGTTTTCTTCTTGAAGCAAAACTTCAAAGGGACTGACTGTAACTCCAGGAGAGTGAGAAAGTTGTGTAGGACTGCAGTATATAGAGATTTAGTTAAGCATCTTGAATTAACTAATCTCCCCTTGCATAAAAAATACCATGTTCAAATTTAGTATTTTGGATAAGGTTTCAGTTAAGTGATCTGAGATGTGTTAACTCTGTGAAAGTAAGAAATATTTTATTTTAAACTTTCATAATGTCTTTTAAAGCAAGATTTTGTTTTAAACTGGCAAAAGTAATTGAAAAGTTTGGTATTTTAAAATCCTTAGGGGGAAAAATAGCCTATTTCTTAAAAGTATTTCTATAAAATATGTTTTTAAATCAGCAGATTGGTCTCTCAGTAATTTGAAGGACTTCAGCAAACATTTATAATGAAAATCTGTACTCCTATGATATTTCTTTATGATTGGTTACTAGAACTGTGACATACAAGCCTGTTTACTTCAGTCAAAGAATACAGCAGAATACTGGTTAGGAGCAAAGTCAGTAAAGCCCAAATATTCTGCAATATACTGAACCATACAGCTTCCCTGTGGCTGCTTCAGGCTGAGTTTGCAAACTTGCTGTTTCTGTAATATCTGACATAGCTGTAGTGTGAAAGTTTTCACCTTCTTAACACTTTAGTAGCATGGTAGCAAGTCATAAATATAAATCAGAAAAAATGTATTTATAAAAGGCTGCCAAAGAGTTCAGGAACTAAGCAAGAATTAGTAAATACTCAAACATTTCCACCGATGCTGGGACAAAACACATTACTTTGTCATGTTTGGAGTATTTTTAGAATAACAAGCACATAGTAGGAAAACAAGCAGTCACATCTTAGGCCCTCATTTCCAGGCTATTTCCATTTAATTGTTTGTGATAGGTCCAGATTTTCAATCTCTCGCAGTTTAGTTGTCTCTAGCACTGCCTCGTGATTTCAAATCAGCTTGTGGTTTCAAATTCCCACAGAACCAACCTTCAGACTTGCATAAAAATCATACTGTTTTGTATTTCCAAGTGGCTTGTAAGAATGGAGCTACCTAAGGAAAAATTGTTAGCGGTGTGAGATAACAAGAAATTGCAAAGACAGCACAGAGGGGGAATCTTTTCCCAAATTTCCCAGAGGTGTTTAGATATTGAAGTTTCACTTGACGGCAGAATGTAGACATCTAATTTAAGATCCAGTAGCTAAGAAGGCAACAGTTCTGCCTGGCAGCCAAAGTCAGCAGATTCTCAGCTTGCCTGAGGTCTGCTTCTGCATGTGCTGAGGTGCTGCCTTCCAATTTGGTCTGTTACTCAGAAACCATCTCCTGTAAGTGTCTGGTGCTCGCAGATGGAGTGGATCCGCATCTCAGTCACCGTTGTAAATGATGCATGAAGAAAAGCTGAAACACAACAGGAAATCAGTTAATCCAAGAAGCTGGACAGAAGGTTCTCTTCCATACTATCTGGTACTTGTCCAGGGGCTAAGAGATCTCTGTTCAATTCTCTCTGGAGCTTGAAGAATTTTATAGCTACATTTTTCCTCATCCTGGCGAGTGCTGCCTTGTTACAGAGCCTGGGCAGATTTAGTTTACTTTTAGTTGTGCTGTTCATCCATGGTCCTTGCAGAGTGGAATACAAAGCTGAGAGCAAAACAAGAATAGGCAACAGAGCTTGGTTTTCCAACCTGATCCTCTTCAAGAGAGGTTCCAGTTCTAGGTTCCAGTATTTTCTCCCAGTGATGTTTGTGCATTATATCTAGTGATTCTTAAATGCAAAACCACATAAGCTAACCTTGAGAAGAGGGAGAGCTTTATGTCTTCTCCCACCTAGTGCTCTGCCTCCTCTGGCTGTATGATAAAGGGTTCAGAGCGAGACAAAGAAAAAGTAAGATACTAATGTAGAAAAGTAGTAGCTGCCTTTGGAGAGTCTAAAAGTACTTAGGGTTTTATTCTCTCCCTTTAGTATTAACAGAGCATTTGATAATGCAGAACTTATATTTAAGCAAGAAATACAATATTCTATGAAATATATATGTTCTGGAATTCATTTTCTGGTTCTGCTCTTGTAGTTTTAAAACCTTTCAAGTAAATGCACCATGCATTACTGTTTTCTAAACAGCCAATTCTTAAATTACATTACATGGAAATGCTGCATAAGTTTTTTCTGATTCTTAAAAAGCTTTCATAAGAGACAGCCTATGTCAAGATGGGTTAAATCAGCCTTTGGTGATTTAGCTGAAGCAGATATGATGTAAGTGAAATATAGTCCATGAATATTGAAAACTTGCATGGAACTTCAAGTTCTCTATCTCTTCCAGATTCAGATCTCTTAATTTTCTTTCCCAGTCTCATTCATGAAAAAGGGCATATGTGTATATCCCTGCTGTCAGCCTCTCAAAGGCTTCTGGGTACTCATGAGAGTATTTTGATATCCTTTTTTCTTTTGATTCCTAACTACTCTCACTGTTCTATGTAGTCACTTCCCTGGAAGAAATGCAGTACTGCGAGATTTCAGCATCAGAATAGCTTTTATTTTAACCCCATAAGAAGGGAGAAGCACCTCCTGACAAGCAGATCATTTTGAATTGAAAGATTAATAAAGTTCTGCTTCCTCAAAGACGAGATCTCACCATCTTTCTGTGATCCAAGTGCCTTCCTTCATAGGTCACCTGAGTTCTTGTTGAGTTATAAATGCTTTGGGAGCTGACAGAAGTGCATTACCTTGTCTCTGACAGGGAGGATATTTCACTTCCCACAGAAGATTCTATAAAGCCACTTTGCCTTGAATTTGAGAGAAAATACTTCAAGTTAATATCCTTTTAGAAGATTGATGGTTTCTGTCTGTAGTATTTTATTTTCAAACATAAGTGTTGCGTGTGTACAGCGTTCAGTACATGTTTAAAGTTCCTTGGAGCAATACCCACAGATTGGTTTCTACATAAATGATGCAATTTGCTTATCAGATTAAGCAGTAATTTGAATAAAATAGAGAAAAATATAAAAACTTGTGGCTTTTGGAGTCGCTCTTTTAATCCAAAAGATAGTGAGGAAATGGCTAGTACTGCACTTCATGTTCTTTGCATTTCTATCTTCTTTAATTTGTTTCCCTCATGGAAGATGAATCTGTGGCAAGGACAGTAGATTCTAGGTCGCTTTACTTTGAGGAGAAAAATAAGATGATGGCTTTGAAAACTTAATTCCAGAATAAGCAAAGTTAGTCTTAAAACCGCATATCAAATCATCTTGGGAAACATGGAACAAAATGGCTCAAGACTGGTAGTTCTAGATGAAGTCATAATACTTGAAGTGATGGTCTGGATTTAGGTGGGTATTGCTAAGAAATACGTCAAACATAATCCTTGTTTTGTGGTATGAGAAACAAATAGCATGCCTGAGTCCTTTTCTTTCATATTACCCTTGGTCCTTTCCATGGATAGGATGGTGCCTGATTGGCCTAGGAGGCTGTTTACTTTTTCACTGAAATATATTCAGAAGAACACTAATGTTTGACTTTTAAATTTCTCACTTTAGTGCCTCTGGCTTGCCAGTGCTTTTGGCTTGCCAGCGGCATCCATGTATGGTATAGTAATGTATAGTGTCCTCAGACTCCTGCAAGCTGTGTTATGCATCCATGATGTGGAATGTGCCAAGATGAGTATTTGAAGATGCTGATGTGATAAGTGCCACTTCAGGAACAACGAGTAATATTGAAATGGTACCATAACTAAAAGCAGTAATGAAATGTGTATTTTAGACTAAGCTGTGTCAAACATTGATTTTAACTATACTTTTTTTTTTCTTTCATCATCCTCTGGAAATTTTCGGTTTAAGAGTTGATAACAACCATCAGATTTGGTGACATTAGATAATTTTCTTTGTGATACTAGTTACGACAGAAATAAATTCATCCTGATTTACGTCTTTGTTGTTGTCATGTTTTGTTGGGGTTTTTTTTAATCGAAGGAACGATCGATATCGTATCGTTATGCTGATGTGCCATTCTTACTGTGATTATTAAAGGAATAGGATACCTTTTTATACTAAGTAAATAAAAGTAAAACAGAAGACCACCAATTTTGACTGCTTTCCACAGGCACAGAAAAAAATAGTGAAAGGGTTTTTTTCAGGGGTTAACTGATGAACTTCAATTTTTTTTTTTCTTGCCAGCTGTCTCTCAGTACTTGACTGCTTCATTTCTCTATTTTCAGTATCTAGTGATGGACTACTATGTTGGTGGTGACTTGCTGACACTTCTCAGTAAGTTTGAAGACAAGCTTCCTGAAGATATGGCTAGGTTCTACATTGGTGAAATGGTGCTTGCTATACATTCCATACATGAGCTGCATTATGTGCACAGGTAAAATACCTTCTCGTTTGGCAAAAAATACAAGTACAGTTATTTGAAGTTAATCCCAAATTTACTGCTATGTATACAAATGCACACAGTAGCCAAAAGCAAACTACTATAGATACATGCTTACTTTATGCTGTATAATAGCTGTATAAGCTACTTTATTTTAAATATCAAGTTTTGATGGATTGGTATCAGAAGCAGTGACATTTATCTGACTAACCTTTTAAGGTCTGTTTTATTTTTAATCAGGGCTCTTGACTTATTCTCAATTCACTTAATAAATATTTATCTGCCTTTGTCCAAGCAACCTAGAAGTTTGAAGCGGTTTGGAATGGTTTGAACTTTCTACAGATGTTTAGACATTCTGCAAAATTTATGCACAGTAAGCCCATGATAACATCAGTGCATCTACTTACCTGAGATCATCCTCAAACAGGTTTTCTAATCAGTGGGCATGTGCTGGTCTAATTGTTTTTGCACACAAGATGTGTATTCTGAATCAGTGGCTACCATCAGGTAAACTTAGGTTGTGGTTGGTAGTAGCTGTACAGTTAAAGTTCAAAAAGCATAGGGAATTCTCAGCTATAATGCTTTGAACTCTTCTGTTTGCATTTTGATTGCTGTTTTAAAAATTGAAAAGATGTTTAAACTCTCTAAAACTCCTGTAAGTAAATGTGGACAATATTTAGGGATTTAAAAATGTTACAGCCTCAGAGAAGTTCACCAGAGGCACCATTGCACCAATTTCCAAGGAAGGTGGCCTGACTTACTGAGCAGCTATGTCTTTTCACAGGGCTGAATGCAGGTCTGTTATGGCAATAGGAGTGTGTGGCTCTGTGGCCAAAACACGTGCTTTGAACAGGATGTGTGCCAATGCCCAAGAAATAACTGCTTGGCAACTGGAATGAATTAGGAGGAACCATGATTGCTCTGGAGAGGGTTTCAAGGACCCTTTAAGGGCTTATACGACCTGTTAGCTGCAGATAGGAGACAGTGGAGCTCAGAGAGGAGGCATTAAGCCTTTCTGAACCAGCAGTACTGGTCCCTGAGGCAAGTGAGAGCTGCATGCCAAGCAGAGATTGGCTCATGCTGCAAGTGCCACTGTGAGCAGTGTTCTTTAAAAAACAAACAAATTAATGTATAGTTGTATATTAGTTTTTATAGTCCCCTGCAACTACTGAACTTGACTTGTTGTGGAACATTGACAATATCTGGAACTGAAATGTATGGAATAAGTTTAACAGTGCAGAATTACTAAATATTATTTGAGGAAGCATAGTGACATAGTCCAGTTTTCTCAGCACATATTTTTGTGTATTATCACAAGTAAATATGTATTTAACATTTAAATTTATGTAGACAGGCATAGATTAGCATTTATTATTTTGTATTAATACTGCTAATGAGCAGCAGTATTAGTGACATTTCAGTAATTAATTTCAGAGCGTTAGCCCTTGGTTAAAAAAGGTTAATTCAAGTTTGTGTTGGAAAAATGAATCGAGTTGGCAGGCTTTTTACACATATGAGGACCCTTTGTTAAATCTGTCATGGTTTTTCTCACAAATATCAAGTGTGAAACTGGAATTCAGCACCTTAAAAATCAGCCATTGTCAGCTTCCACATCTATGTAGCAAGGTGTATTAGAGCACCTTATTTTTGTTTACTCCTAGTAATTCTAGTCTCCTTCTCAAAGATTAAATTGAAGGTGTTGTACAGTTTTTAAGTTTTTCAACACATGTAGTAACATTTGGAACTTCACATTTGAAAAGAAACGCAGATTTTATGGTGCAACAAAACTAGTGGGTTTAAGGTTGGTCGGGGGAGAGAGTCATAAATAGTACCAAAAAGAGTTTACATTACTGGGTAAGATTCTATGTTATTTTGATGCAAGATTAATCTCTACAAGCAGAGCTAATACTGTGTGTTTAAATCCTTTCACTTCTATCTGTTATAACAGGGACATAAAGCCTGATAACGTTCTTTTGGACATGAATGGCCACATACGACTGGCAGACTTTGGGTCCTGTCTGAAAATGAGTGAAGATGGCACAGTATGTATGAAGCTACATTTATTTGGCTTGCTGATAGTGGGACCTTCTAAGTGAGTTGCTGGTTTTAAAGAGATTAGACATCATCAGTGTGCATCAGGGGTGTGATAGACTGTGGACTTTCTGACACGCTAGGAATTGAGGGTGCAGTATAATTCAACATACTTAAATGCATTTTTGAAATCTTCATCTACTTATTTTACAGGCTGCTAACTTTTTAAGTTATCCTTTGCTATATTTTTCTGGTTTTCACTTTTTCTTCTAATGACCATTTGACTCCAAGGGGGTAGGGTGAGTCACCATCCCTGTAGGTATCAAAAAGATGTGAAGATGTGGTACTTGGGCACACGATTTAGGTGGACTTGTCAGTACTCAGTTAACAGCTGGACATAATGATCTTAAAGGTCTTTTCCAACCTAAATGATTGTCTTGATTCTACAATTAATAAGCAGTTTGTTTTATATGCCTTTGACAAATGGAACAGCAACATGATGGTAATTGGCCATCTTGTGCAGCAGATTGGATTTACCTCTAAAAGCTGAATTGCTTTTGACAGGTTTTGTTTGTTTTGCCTCGTTTAGGGCACTTCTGGGGTGCCAGTCCTGCCAAAGTATGGCATGCAGCATCATTCACTGGTTTTGGCACAAACTCACATCTCGTTGATGTTCTTTAGTCATAAAATGCCTGTCAAAGCTTTACCGTAAAAAATGTAAAATGAAAGAGCCATTAGAATTGAGAACATATTCCTAGAGATTAGTCTGCCCTGATGGTCAGGGCTTCCCTACTACTTGTGCACAGAGTAATTTCTCCACCTTATTCCTGTAGTACATCCAGTTGCACATTAGGCAATAAACATTTGACTGATTTCTGACATAATAAAACTTACCCAGGAAATTCGTTCTGCGATCTTCAAATGAAACTGTGCAATTCAGGGGTAGGACCTGATCTCCCTACTTACTCATTTTTCATTTCAACTTCTGGGCAGCAAATTGCAGTTTTAAAATATAAACAGACGCAAAGGCAAAATATATTTTGTCTTTCTGCTTTCACAATATCTGTGATTGTTTTGGGTTTCTACTGTGTTCAGAATAAAACATATCAACTGATTTTATGTAGCAGTAGAATGGAACTTAATCTTTGCAGTCTTTGTTACTTTCCTAATATTTTCTGTGTTATGTTGCTGTGAAGTTATGAATGTCTTCCTTCTCCAGAATCATGTTGTGGTGTCTCTGTTTGTCAGAAATACTAGTGTTTGAGTAAAAAAGTTGCTGAGAGAAACTGGAAACTTACGAGAATTATGTTTGCCTTATTTTTAAGGTACAGTCATCAGTAGCAGTGGGTACTCCTGACTACATCTCTCCTGAGATCTTGCAAGCAATGGAAGATGGAATGGGGAAATATGGGCCTGAGTGTGACTGGTGGTCACTGGGTGTCTGCATGTATGAAATGCTGTATGGTGAAACACCCTTCTATGCAGAGTCACTAGTGGAAACCTATGGGAAGATTATGAATCATGAAGTAAGAGCTGTATTAAATCTCTTGTGTTCTGACTTTATGTTTACAGAGAAACTTATCACTGAAAGATATTGAAGTGATGGTAGTTGTTTGCTTTTTCACAGTATTTTAGATCGATGATGTGTAGGTTTGTTGGTTCAGGTTTTAGGAATGCTTGCTTCTCTGAACTGCAGAAATTTAATTCTTTGACAAATTGAAATTTTTCTCTAAATGCTGATTTTCTTGTTTGAAAATCTAAGCAATCATCACCAAATCAAAATTAAAATCTACTCCAATTTCTTCAGTCTAGAGTAATTTCAGCTGTTAGTGGTAATTACAATTTTTAGATCTTATGTTTGTTTATGATAATAGAAATATTTTCTAAATGTAGATTATATTTTGGTAAGAAAAACAGGTATTTAACTTACATATTAAAAAAATACATTCTTAAATATGACAACATAAAGAATTGACTAACATCATGGGGTTTTAAGAGTTGAAATTAATTAATCTCGAGGAGTACATCTCCATGAGATCAGTGGACCTCTGACTAAGAATACCAGTCTGTTGTTACTGTATGATCTTTAATATATTGTAGTGTGTAAAAATCCTGGTGTGTCTTAAAAAAAAGTTTGCTTTTCCTAAAAGAGTTATTGTGATCACAGATCAAACAGATCTGTTTTAAAGAAATTGAAAAATTATTTCTTGTACTTAAAATCCAATTTAAGACAAAAAGTCTGTCATTGAATGTATTGAATTGTGCTTTGTCATTGCTCCCTGTAACTAAAACAATATTTGACTATTCATTTCCAGTTTTATTGGTGTAGTTTAATGGTTTTTTTGAAACTACAGTTGTAAGTTTTGGAATTAATTCCTTCTCTAAAAAATTCTCTGTTTGTTTTGTTTTCTAGGAACGATTTCAGTTTCCATCCCATGTTACAGATGTATCTGAAGAAGCAAAAGATCTTATTCAGCGACTTATCTGCAGCAGGGAGCGTAGACTGGGACAGAATGGAATAGAGGATTTTAAGTCTCATGCATTTTTTGAAGGACTTAATTGGGATAACATCCGAAACCTAGAAGCACCTTACATTCCAGAAGTTAGCAGTCCTTCTGACACCTCGAACTTTGATGTAGATGATGATGTACTAAGAAATCCAGTGAGTCATTGTTTTTAGATATTACTAATGGAAGTATGCATCCTTGCTGCACCATAAGGTAGTAGTGAGAACTTACTTCAAAATAAATAAAGAGATGAAAAATAAGTCACTCCAAATGTGAAAAATTTAAGTTTTTCATCTCTTGGCATTTTGTGTTATCAGAAATCGGGAGCTGCTTTTTTAAGTGGTAGCACTTGCCAGACTGCATTACTGTTACATGGTCAAAGTTAAAACATACTTAGGTAGGGAAAAAGGCCTCTTAGTTGCCCTTTCAGTTTACCTTAACAGGGAGCTAGTATTTGGATTTATCCTTTTTCAAAGGTGGAAAAAAAATCTTTCTTTACAAATACACATATATTCTCTGTAGCTTGCAAGCACAGCTGTCCAAGTGAGAGGACTCATCCTGCTACTTCTCCACTGACTTAAGAAGCAGGAGGCTGGTTCTTGGACGAGGGAACATTGGTGTTGCACTCCTCCATTTCTGTTTCTTGTAGTTTACAAATGGTTCAGGAGGAGTAGAGAGCTTTTGTGGTAATTTTTTCACCGACTTGTATTCCAAGAAATTAAGAGCTTTTGGCATGTTTTTTGATTACATGTCTGACAGTAACTAGAACACTAAGACTAACAGCATGCATTTTGGTGCCAGGTCACTTTTAATTAGGAACTTGAAATTTTGTGTTTCCTTTTACTGGCTGCATTGCGCTTTGAACTTGTTGAAATGCTGCCCTTTCAAGTGCCAGTTCAAGAGGCTCCGAAATTCAAGTCATTATATTAGGCGACCTAATCTGAAATAAAGCTTGTCCAGGGGCAGTGGAGCATAACTGCCAATTGTCAGTTGGTGTATTAAGAAAAATCTTTCCATTAGCTGTCTCTCTTTTAGCGTTGAGGCTCAATGAAATGCCTTTCACTCTGTATGGGTTCTCTCTTGGGTTTTCATGCGCATTGTTTTCATGTGCAGGAAGTGGTGCCACCAAGTTCTCATACGGGCTTTTCTGGATTGCATTTGCCATTCGTTGGGTTTACATACACAACTGACAGGTAAGCAAAGGACACATTTTATAAAGGAAACTTGTTTCCCAAATGCAGCTAATTCCTGGGAATTCTCATTTTTATAAACATATAGAAAGGTTGATGTCCATAGGTATACATGCGGCCAAACTTTTATTCCTTGTTTGGTTTTTTTTCAAATGTCTGAACATATTTTGATCCTGTTTGCCAAGTTTAGGTGTTTTTATATTTAATATTTTATGTATTTGAAATTAAAGAAAGTTAAGGGACTAGAGATGTCAATTGCAGTTCCTGCATTGAGAGGCTGAGAGCAAGTCTTATCCACACTAGATATCTGCCAGGAACTGTTCAGGATTATCTCATTGCTCCACTGTCCTGCTGGTAGACCAAGTTAACATAGAGGGTTCTGAGCATGGACAAAGTGGCTCACTTTGCATGTCTTTGAAATGGCCTCCATCTGACTTCAGAGATCTCTCAAACATATGCTTGTCTCTGATCTTAGGGTATTCTGACCTGTTTGTTATTCCATTATTTCTCTTTGCTGGGGTTTGTTACCCCATGAACCCAAAACATGCATGTCATCCTTTTCACAGTGAGATCATGTGAAACATTAATTTAAATCCATCTTTGCCATGCTTTAAACTAAACTTTTGGGGTTGTCCCTCAGCTATCTCAGTGCAGGTACACTTACCTGCTTCCATTTCTGCCAGGTACCGGTAATCTTTGGCATGGGAGAGTTAACATTTTCTGTCATTTAGGCAGTTTGTGAAGTCAAGGTATATCTGCATCATTGAAGTCCTGCATGCAGGTATCTTAATTCTACAGCAGCATGCACTGTAGCTAGGGAATAATAACTTTACCCTGAGAATTGTCTCTACAGTGATAATTACTGCACTAATTGTACTTGTAAATTTAAGGTGCATATTTGCTGGAATCCCAGCATGTCCCAGCTATAGACTGCTGTGAGTATTTATTAAAATGTCCTAACTTAGGTATTTCTTTTCAGCTCTTTATCTGATAGAGGCACTTTAAAGAGTGTGCTGCAGTCTGACACTGTAACCAAAGATACGGATGTACAGCGAGACTTAAAGAACACTTCACAAATAGAAGGCTATGAAAAGAAAATACGGAAATTAGAGCAAGAAAAGCAAGATTTGAACAGAAAACTGCAAGGTTAGTGGTTTATATATTTGTTTGGATTCTTAGTTCTGTTCATTGGAATATATTCTAGTGAAAATATTTTCCTTTCTTTTTGGATTGTAAGAATCTACACAGACAGTGCAGAACCTCCAAGGTCCAGTGTGTGTTACAGCAAATACGAGCCGTGATAAGGAGATTAAAAAACTAAATGAAGAAATTGAACGGTTGAAGAACAAATTAACAGGTAAGCCTCTGGCATGGTAATTATAGTAATGCAATTTATTTTGCAATAAGTAGAATTAATGTTCTTGAGCTATTTAAAAAACAAAGGGTGTTTTAAAGCCTTGTTCAATATTAAGATGCATTTCAGCTTTTTCCAGATGAGTGCTTAACTAGTTCTTCCACTTGCTTGGCTTGATAGCACATACTAGCATGGGAAGTCCAGAGTGTGATGAATTGTGTGGATGGATTTAGTTAAATATTTCGTGTGATATTTGTTTCCCTAAAAATCTTGGGATATCTTGTTGTCTTACTCCTCCATTTGGGGAGGAGTATTGTGTTGGAGAGGTTTTACTTGGAGGCAGGTGTAAGAGACAGGAGATAGAAGTCTGGTTGCTCTTTAGTAACATAAAGGAGTAGATGGGGGATGTGTAATAGTAGTTCACATTTAAATATTTCTGAGCTTCTGCTCCCTTTGTGTTTCTATGTTTGGTGATGCATTAATTAGGAAGCACTGAGCATTGCAGAAAAGCAAATACTGGCATCTGTCCTGAGGGAAGACTGACTCACTCATATCACTGAAAATCTGTTGCTTGACAATGCTATTAGTTTATCCATGCAAACCTCCTGTTAGCACCTAATTTTTACTTGGGAATCAGTGATAAACGAAATGGTAGTTTTGAATCCTAATGACTTGGCTGAGAGTTTTATAGAGGCCTGTATAATGTGAGTTCAGATGCTAAGTTGCTGATGCTGATTTTTTTAGAATCTCTTTTCCCAATTTCGTTTGACAATATGCTTTTTGTACGTTTATGCACTGCAAAAATCAGCTCTGTTCTCCTGCACAGATTATCTTCCCAAAAAAAGCTATTTTTGTGTATTCTGAAATTAGGTTTGAGTCACAATAGTTAGATTAATGTTCTGCTTTTACAAAGGGTTCGGGTTTATCTAATTCTTCTGCCAGTGATGTCCCGTTAAATATAAATTCTAATAGTATGTTCTTATTTAAAAAGAAGTGGCATTGGCTCATGTAGGGTGGGAGGAAGTTTGTTCTGAAGTGAGGAAAGGAATAATACTTCAAGCATTATAACTGCTTGGGATCCTGAATACTTAGATCTATTTTCTGTTCTGCCACAGATATCAGTGGAACTTGAGTGAGACAGTTATTCCCTGTGAAATTTCTTATTTATTTGTTTAATAGAAGTGGTAATTAAAACCAAATAGAGAATGGCAGTTCATTTTCTTAGAATTGGTAAGACTGAGCAGGAGTATATAAAGGTGGCTATGTTGGGTTTTTTGCACTTAAAACCAATAATTTCAAATCAAATTTGTTTATTTGTCTTTGAAAATAAAGTGAGAACAAGCTGCCAGGAGTATGGTCAATCAGGTCTCCAGGTTACCTTGTGCAGGATGGTATTTCTTTCCCAAACTATTCATTAGTTCTTATCTAGAAAATAAATAGTCCTTGCTTGTCTTGCTGGATACACTAATGATTGTTGCCTTTTTGTTACATAAGGAAAACTATTAGGAAACACATTACTAGAACTGGAATTGGAACATTTCAAGTTTATTTTATGATTTTCTGGAGGTAGAAGTTACATTCCTCAAAAACAAAACAAAGCCTTGTGCTAAGGCTTTTTCACTTAGAGATCACAATATTTGAGGCTGGGAAAAATAAAATTATTTTGAAGTATCAATGTCCCAAAGTTAGTTTAAACAGTCTAAAATGGTAGGAATAGGAAAGAAGTTGATTTTCCAAGCAAAGTGATGCCAATTTGCATGATTAATGTGGCTTGTTTTATTGGTGTTGATTTGAGACCAGTTGCCTTTAATATGTATTCATCGACAGATATAAGCAAACTGGAAGCGCAGCTTGCGGATGCAGTGGCTTTTCGACAAGAGCATGAAGACTCCATACACAAGTTGAAAGGACTAGAGAAGCAGTGCAGAGTACTAAGGCAAGAAAAGGAGGACCTTCATAAGGTACTGATCCAAAGATAGATACTTTTTTAAATGGTCATGTAAAGTAGTTCTAGAACAGTTATGTTGTGATTTCAATTCTAGTGTTTTAAATGCTGCTTTTTAAAACTATGCAGAGATCTTAGGGAACCTGTTCAGCAGTACAGTAGCTTTCCAAAGTATCAGTTTTATTTTTTGAAAGTTGATGGGCTTCTTATTTCAACTGTGTTCTGCTAGATGAAACAAACACCTAAAGAATGGTTATAATTAAGCTGTTTAATTATTCTGAACTGTTTCAGTAGAAGCATGAGGACAATCAAGAGAGACTTCAGAGCCTTGGGATGAATTGTTAAGGGATCAAGAACACAAGTGTTATTCTCCTCTATTCTTCCACTTTCAGGGAATGATGAGGGAGGAAACAGATCCAGCAGATACCTGTATGGTATCCCTGGCAGAATTATGGGGGTTTTGACCGTGGGTCAGTTTACATGACCCCAGGGCCTGTTGGTGACATGTGGGGTACACCTGTCTATTTAGGGGAAAAGGATCTTTGCACAGAAGTTAGCAGGGCTCATTGAAAGAGCCCATTTACTCTTTTTTATACCAAAAGGTTAATTCTTGTTTAAGGCTAATGATGACTTTTATGTAATCATTGAGTTTATTTGCTGCTATGTAAATTATCCCTTTGTTTGCTTCCTAAAATTTAGCAGTATTTCAGTTTTAAGTCAGCAACATATTTTGTAGTAAATAGGGATTTGCATATGCTACCTACCAGTTTCAATAATAGTAACAAAAGCTACCTGTTTTGGAATAACTAGTTTTGCAAAAGTCTACCAGCCATATTGTTCCTCAGCATTCATATGGATCCAAAAGTAACCCATGGGTTAGAATTTCTGGGCTGTTTCTACACTAGACTTTAACAGGTTCTGTCTATTAACCACCAGTAGGGATTATTTGCCAGAGTGTATGAGTAGCAGAGAAGGTGAATCGGCTGCTTCTGGTCTGAGCACATGCTTTTTGGGAATTTAATCTTCCTACAATGCTCCTACTAATGGCAGAAATTTTTAGAATTCCCTTGTACAGTATACATTTATTTTGTTGTGTCATTCTGCTCTTTTTTTTTATTTTTTCCTCCCACTCTCAAATGATTTTATGTCAAACATTCCATTTGTATTTTAATCCTGTTAATTGTTGTGAATTACTTTCTGTAAAGGAAATAGTTTTTATACTTTCAAATGAAGTATTAAGAGTTTCACAATTTGTTTTAAGGAATCGTCCTCAGTTTTCTGAAAAATCTCACATTTGCTGCAGCCCCTCAGTGCTGGTACAATGTATTTAATGTTGCTCCTGAATCTCCTGTCTTCTGAAGCATTCCTTTAAACAAGGTTACAAATGTGCAGGTACTTGGTGGTAATGTAAAATCAAGTTATTTGGAAGTGAGGTGGCCTTGTGTAGTCACATATATAAGAAAGACTTCTGGGATACCAAAAGTAGTTTTGGAGCTGCCACACTAGAAGTAGAGTAATGGCTGTCTTTGTATGTCACTGCAGCTGCTTAGCTAAACAATTGTGTAAATTAAGAATTAGAAATCTTTAGTAGTTGCGTGAGGTGGTCAAAACAAGTTTATTATGTAGGTCCAGTTTCTTCTTGGAAAGAATATATGGAGTTCAAATTACTCTTTTTTATTATAATTTTTTTTTTAAACCAGCAACTTGTAGAAGCCTCAGAGAGATTAAAGATGCAGTCCAAAGAGCTGAGGGATGCCCACCAGCAAAGGAAGCTGGCTGTGCAGGAGTTCTCTGAGCTCAGTGAGAGGATGGGGGACCTGCGCTCCCAAAAGCAGAAGCTGTCCCGGCAACTTCGCGACAAAGAGGAGGAGCTGGAAGTGAGCATGCAGAGAATCGATGCGCTGCGACAGGACGTCCGTAAATCAGAGAAGATGAGAAAAGAGGTAGCTTGATAAAATAGCTAGCACTCATGAGTTTCATCTGCTGCTTACCCTGTACCTCTTATGTGATTGTATGGAAAAATTGGGAGTGTCTTCTGGGGATTTTTGTGGGGGTTTTATTTGGGCACAGACTGATTTGAATCTTGAGGAAAGTATTCTTGCTATATGCCCAATTTATTAGTTCCGGTGTTTTTGATGCTTGTAGAGTCTTGACTCACAGTCAGCTTGAAACCTGTAAAGCTCAGTGAATGTCTTCATGTGCTCTGAGGTTGGAGTATTCTGACTTCACTGTTTTTTTAACTGAGTGTTTCTCTTCAGCTGAAATGAGGAATAGGGATACAAAACTAAATACGGGGTTTTCCTTCTTCTGTAGTTAAGTCATTGTAAGAGTATCTGAAATATCTTTAAGCACGTTAATTTCCAATTAATATTCTAGGCAGTTTATAGTTTTTCATGAGATGAAGTGGATAACCCGAAGAGAGCATAAGAAAAAAATTACTGTGGTTAATCTGGAGTGTTTTAATCACTGAAAAATCACAATGTTTTCTGTATTCTCTGGGTGAAGTGTAGAAGAGAAATTCAAGAGCCATATAGGCATTGCTAGAAAACTTCTGGCAAATTGAAGGGTAGTCTGTGAAAATGTAGTAGATGATGAAGTTTCTAAGGCTTTTCTCCATGAACAAGATGTGATAGTTAACTAGGAATTGATCAATTGCTGTGGCATCTCGTCTCTAGAGCAGAGCGCAGCAGGCATTCAAGTGTTTTTGCTAATGCAGTTAAATACTTTCATGCAGAGCATTAAAAATCTCCTGTCTTTGTTCTTAAAAATTCCTCTGTGCTCCCTTTCATAACAGTTTTATCAATCTTCTATTCAGAGCACAGTCTAGAAGTTCATTGTCTTGTCCCACAGTTTTAAGTACAGTCCTTTTAAAAACAACTTTGCTAGTTTAATTTGAACAGAGATAAACAAATCTTACTTTTCCTGTCAGGGTTTGAAACTGTGCTGCCTATTGCTTGAATTCCAGCAGTTGCCTTAGTTGCCACTAAATCTAAATTGTCTTTCTGATAAGCTTTCTGAAGTCAATAAATGGATGATCAAGCTTATTTTGTTCCATAATTGCAAAGTAAAAATATTCAGTGTTCATATTTGAAGTGTTTTGCAGTAATTTCTTTTAAAGGTTGATATTTTTAAGCTGCCTTACTTAGATACTGAGCCATGGAGCTGACCTGTAAATGTGGGAGACTTTTCTCTTTCTCAGCTGCAGTGTCTTCCTAGTGCCATTTCCTTCTCTTTTCTGTAATAGAAGCTGTGCAGTTATCCCTGAATGGGCTTGATGTAGTTCACATCAGTACAAAGAGTCATAAAATAATAGTTCTCTGCACGTGACAGATGGATGCCTGAATCACTGAAGGCAAAACAATTATCATGACATTCTGAGATGGTTGTTATAGTGGTGCAATTTAAAATAGAAATAAGTAAAACTTGCTGCTAGGCCGTATGGAGGAAAGGAAATGAATGATGCAGATAGTGTTATCTTGTGTTGAAATGACCTGAAATGACTCGTTACAGCTGGAAGCCCAACTTGAAGAAGTCGTAGCAGAAGCATCAAAAGAACGCAAGCTCCGTGAGCACAGCGAGGTTTTCTCCAAACAACTGGAAAATGAACTGGAAGCTCTAAAGGTTACATGGTTTTTGACAAATATTTACTCGTGGCCAAGAAGCTGCAATAGTTTGGCTTATTCAACTGTTGATACCAGTGGGAAACTTAAAAACTGCAGCATTACTAGAAATCTGACCTAACCCATCCAGATTTATTTGCCTTTTTTGCTTGAAAGCCTTTAATTGCTGGATACTAATGTCTTGAAAATGCTCAGTTTATATAATTTCTAAGCAGCTAGTAAACCAATGTGATCCAAATTTGTTACCTCTGCAAGCCATTTCACGTAAGCAGAGCAATCACTTACAATGCTTGGAGACAGGCACCTTTTAGAGCACTCGGTGCCCAAACAAAAATTTTTCCAAAGTGCCACAGAATTGGCAAAGTCAGAATTGGACAATTCTGACTTTTAAGAATATACTCAAAATGTAAAGATCATAGCTTCTCCCTAATGGCTTCTCCTCTTGTTTTGCAGTTGAAGCAGGGAGGCCGGGCAGCTGGTGCCACACTGGAACATCAGCAGGAGCTTTCCAAAGTCAAATCTGAGCTGGAAAAGAAAATCTTATTTTATGAAGAGGAGTTGGTCCGACGAGAAGCATCACATGTTTTGGAAGTAAAAAATGTGAAAAAGGAAGTACATGATTCAGAGAGCCATCAGCTTGCACTCCAGAAAGAGATCATGATATTAAAGGATAAATTAGAGAAAACAAAGCGAGAGAGGTAAGCTTTTGGCATGCTTCCCTCACTGTGGATTTCTTTTTGTTGTGTGTATGTATTGCATTGCATGGGTGCCTGTGCAGGCTGGTATTTCACCCTAACTCTGTTTATTCCGTTTTGAAAATCCCAGTCTACAGGTTCAGCAATGTGACAGTGTGTTTCTATTTCTTGCCCTTCTCTTTAGGCACAGTGAAATGGAGGAAGCAGTAGGAACAATGAAGGAGAAATATGAGCGTGAAAGATCTATGCTCTTGGAAGATAACAAAAAACTAACAACAGAAAATGAGAGGGTAATTATTTCAGGAAACATAAAATTCTTACTTCCTTGGTCTCTGATGTTGAAGTACTCTACTCACTGATCAGACCAGGATCTGTGAATATTCAGGCACTATCTGAATTTTAAGAAACATCATTTTTGCCATATAAATATTAGAGATTTGGCTACATAGTAACTTCAGCATCTTGCTACTCTGCTCTTTGGGGGATTGTTTTCCACAATTAAGAGGACACCACCCTTTTTGATTATTCGTGCAGGCTGCAAAGAGAGAGAATCATTGGCACACACTGCCTGCCTTCCTGGTGGTTTACAGTTAAACCTTATTCCTCTCTGACCTCTACACTTGCTTTTTTGTTTTCCTTTGTTTTAAATTATTTTATGTGAACTGATAGTTGCACAGAAAGGAAGCCTATCCAGATAGCCCAGGGTGGTCTTGTTTGTTTTGATTCTAAAGGTGTATAGGCATACACATGTATAAAAAGTCTGAAACTGCCCTAAGTCACAAGTGAAACTAATCTTTTGTTTAAGCTCTGCTCCTTCGTGGACAAGCTAACAGCACAGAACAGGCAGCTGGAAGATGAGCTCCAAGATCTAGCAGCAAAGAAGGAGTCTGTTGCTCACTGGGAAGCTCAGATTGCAGAAATCATTCAATGGTATGTGCTGGTTAGAGATCCAGATATGACCACTTTCAATTTCTGAAATACTGCTTGGCTTTTTTTTTTTTTTTTTACATATACCTAGGCCTTGTCTGTGTCTGAGACCAGCAAAAGCATGGTACTTCTGAGTGCTGATTTTGTTAAAATTGCCAGATGCCACTGAAACAAATACAAAGCAGAGTCTGAGTGTCAACTTTCTTCAGTTTCTAAAGTGATTGTTAAATCGTCCAATTTGGAACATTCTGATAAATTCATTCAGGAAGTTGGTCATGATTTAAAAGGCCAGCATTAACATGTAGAATCTCTAACACATCAAACATATAGAACTAGCTGTACTAGACAAGCACTTAGTACTTCCACTCTTCTCTGCTATATAATTCACTGTTTTAGCAAGCTGTGTGGAAGAATTTCACCATGCAAAACAAAAAGGACTAGAAGGTAGCCCTGACAAAAATTGAGCAAGTAATATGCAGATAATTTTCATATAACAGCAAATCTCTGCAGAACTCTTGCTAATGGGAAAAGGGAGGTTTCAGTTTCCCTAGCAACTGCCACAATCAAGAAAATCAGATAAAAGAAAAATTTAGGGCAGGCAATCTGAGATGTATTCAGTTTTCTGTTGCTGGGAGAGTTTTCCCTGCTCTGTTCTTTCCTGTTATGTCCCTAAACCCAGCGCAGACCCTCTGATAATTTGGTGGTACAGTATTTGGTGCTGTGAGCCATGAAACTGCTAAGTTATGGGTTTTTGTAATTGCACAACAGGGTAAGTGATGAGAAGGATGCTCGTGGCTATCTCCAAGCATTAGCTTCCAAGATGACAGAAGAACTAGAATCACTGAGAAGTTCCAGTCTGGGGTCACGAACACTGGTAAGGAAATAGGAAACATTCAGGATGTTCTGGGCATGTCTGAGAAGCTACATTTTTATACCTAAAAAGAATTAATCCTCTGCTCTGCTTTATAGTTTTTAGCTACTGCTTGCAAATCCAACTAGGTAATCTGATCAGAATTTGATCATTACAGGGGGCAGTTGTTTCATACTAATATCTGCCATCACAGATATTAAACACTACAGAGGAGAAAAGAAACAATAACTTAAACCATCAAAGGGGAGTACAGAAATATACCTTACCATGTTATGGACAATTGAATAATTGCTGTTACAGTGAGACAACAAAGTAAGTTTTCTTCTGTGAAAAAATACTATCTGGCCTATACCAATAGAAACTAGGGACACACAGAGCATGTGGCTTTATTTACATGCAGAACAATGAGACCTTTGTGCCATAATTTTCCCATACAATAGTAATATGAATTCCCCAAAATTTAATAGAAGAGCTCTCATAAAGGAGTATGGTTTCAAAGAGAAAAACACCTGCATAAGGAAAGGAAGAGCCATTTGCAGCTTGGCATGGGAGCCCACATCCCTGCTAATGCCAATCACCAGTCTGCCATCCAGAATCCATCTGCTGCTGGTTTATGCACTTGAGAAATTACTCACCCCTTCCAAACCTATGAATGTGAGAGAATAAGAGAAAGTTTTATTTCTGTGAGCTGACATTTGTTTGCATCATCAGGAGACTATATTACAATAATGAGAGGTTTAATGGGAAGAAAGATTGGATCAAATGCAGTTTGCATTTTTAGCTTAGCTAGTGCCAGAATAAAGAACACTGTCTGTTCTTTATATTATAACTGGTTTCTGCAGAACCTGCTTTAAGCCAGTTACTTCTCAACATAAAAAGTGCTTCTCAATTTTCATGACTATTATTTGCAAGTTCATCTATGACTAGAGAGGTATTCATTAGGGAATATCAGGAACATAGTCCACACTGAAAAATGCCTGGAAAAGCTCAGAATGTTAGCTTTTGGGGTAGTAGGGAGGAATTGCATGGTGTATGCTGAAGTATAGCATATGTTGTATGTATGTAACATATGTTCGATGTATAGTAGCATATATAGTATATGCTACTTAACAAGCATAAGACTTGCTTAGGCAAACGTTCCAGGTATCTTGGGCATCTCCAGACCCAGATTCTTTCTTCCTTTTTTTCTTCTCATGGTTTTGCTACTCTTGGTATGTTTTATGTTAGTATGTTTTACATTAAATGTTGTCGTTTAACTCATCTTTGAAAGTCCATTATATCACTGTGCAAGTTTTACACTCAGTTCTAGACTGGACAGTGAAAACTAGTCCTTTCCAGTGGGTTCTGTCTGACTTCCATGCTCAGTGATCCAGCATTTTGGTTTCCAGCATATTGTGTTAATGATGTAACCAATATTAAAATTGCTCATTACTTCATTTTTGTGTAATGAAGACTGACTATTGACTAATTTTCATGCAGCAGGTATGCTATCCATAGCTGATTAAAAGAGCATTCTCTGAACCATTGTGAAAGCTAATTTATGTCTTTGGGCAAGAACAGAAATATCCTTAGACAGTTGACAGTAATGCTCAGTAACTTACTGCAACAGGATCCACTTTGGAAAGTGCGACGCAGTCAGAAGTTGGATATGTCAGCAAGGCTGGAATTGCAGTCGGCTCTTGATGCAGAAATTCGTGCCAAACAACTAGTTCAAGAAGAGCTACGGAAAGCTAAAGATGCAAACATATGTTTTGAAAGGTAATGAGGGTTTTGGTTCTGTTTGGGGATTAATGTCCTGATCTAAACTGCTGATTAGAATAGCAGCAACTTCCTTTAAATGGCTCCTTGTGCCTGGGATATTGGACTCTGTCAGAAGGATCCCATTCTACAGAATACACATTTCTTACATAGTCAAATGAGAACTGTAACAATTTCTTCAAGTAAATACTTCACTGCTATAGTAAGTTACAAATCTTGGGCATCTGAGAAAAAAAAAGGTGTAAGAGCAAATTCAAAGCAAATTCACTACCATTTCTTCAACTAACTGGAGAGTTAGACGTGTTCTTGGGAATTAAAAGTCAAAGAACTGTTAGAATAATTTTGTTTGGCAGATACCTGCAATGATAGCAGAATTCTTAAGTACGGTTTTAAATATCTAGTCAAGTAATGAGGTGTCTGTTCAGGGGAAAAGTAAAATTCATCATCCTTAAAAAAATCACTTAAAAAAACTCCAATGCCCCTCAAAAAAACCCAACATAACCCCCCAAAAATCCCAAACAAACAAACAAACAAAAAGGCTTTTTCTGAGTCTGAGACATAGGACCAGAAATTAACAACCTTGTGTACTGGTATTCCTGCCTTTGAGACATTTCAGATTACATTTTGATCATATTTTTTTACTTTAGTAAATTAAAGGAATTAGAAGCAAAAAATAGAGAACTGTTGGAAGAGATGGAAGGTTTGAAGAAAAAAATGGAAGAAAAATACAGAACAGATTCAGGTAATTAAATTTATCATGTTCTAACAGAGTTCTAACACAACCCATGATGTTGCCTTTTAGTTAAGCCTGTTCTGCTTTTGGTTTTAGGTCTCAAACTTCCAGACTTTCAAGATTCCATTTTTGACTATTTCAACACCTCTCCTCTTGCACGTGATTTGACTTTCAGAGTGAGTTATTACGTAAAATAACTACGAAAATGAGATAACTGAATTATATTTTTATTATGTAAAAGTAACTCTTAGGCACTGTATGGCAGATTGATATCTTGCATATTAGCCAAATCAGCGTGGCACAGAATTGGATGCCTATTAGTTGTCAGTTTGCTTGGCATTTTGTAGAGAAGCTGGCACCTCTGGGAAATATTCTCAGAAGTTCACTTTAATTATTTCCCATTCTAGCTTCTTTGTTTAGGTTAATCTCAAACATTTGCTAAATGAAATAGATTCAGAGTTTTTTGGAAATGCTGGCACACCCTGTTACAAATAAGGAATTAAATGCTTTGCAGTTGGAAAATGCTGATTATTACAAGAAAAGTGTTCACACAGTTCAAGGAGTGCTTAAACAGATTTGTAAAATTGTTGGCTCCAGATCTTAATGGAGTGGTTAGAGGAGAAGGAGCTGGGAAGGGAATCAGAGGACCCACAGATGTTGGTATAATAAGTTTATCGTGACACACCCTGTGATCCTTAGAAAACTAATCATTCAAATCACAGCTCCAAGTAGGCGTTTCATTTTAAATGATTTGTGCATTCCCCAAGGAAGCAGCTGTTAAATGCAACACTGAATCACATTTCCTTACTTCATGAACTCTTGATCCTTGAAGATTTTTCTGGGGTTTTTTAAAATTTTGTTTTGCAAATCATTAGACAGTTTAGGATAAAACCAAGGGCTTGAACTGTAGCAATCTGTTTATGAAGTGGAGTTAAAGGGGCTCAGGTTAAAACCTCATCAGTCTGGTTAGATTTTCTATCTGAGATGTCTACTCTCTCTTTTCTATTTTTTTTTTATTGTCACTGTTGCTAAAACCAAAGAAGCCTATGGACATGCTGTGATATTTTCATACAGTTTGTGTATTTGCTGTTCCCAGTCACAAAATGTCTATGCTGCCTTTCTGTTGAAGCAGGAAGATGTGCTCTATGGGTGACAAGGAGGGAAGAGAGAGAAGCATGATACATGCTACTTTCTAAATACTATCTTTTATCTACTAACCTTGATATTTTAATACATTGCTTTAAAAGTACCAGATAGATGTAAAACAGTAACATGTAAAATATCAAGCCCATAACTAAATAAGGTTCCACCCGGTGGATCCTGAAATAAATACATATTCTCTATGGAAATGCAGGTGGCATTTTCTGATGAATTGCATTAAAATTGCTGATACTGTGCTTAATAACTTACATTAACTTTTTTTTTTTTTTTGCACATGTACTTATAAAGATATTTTGTATCATCTGCTTTGGGGTTAATTTAGTTTGAATGAGTTTCATTTGGCCATATAAAATTTTATTTAGCTAGTCAACTAATATTCTATCTGAAGTTTTCCTGTGGGTGATAAGCGATCGTTTTTATCCCTCATATCTGTTACAACAAAGGATTCTGTTTCTTCTTCGTCTACATCTTCTCTGCTAGCCTTTTGGGAAGAAGTAAGTTTTTGCTAGTAGTTTTGTGTCCTTATTTTGTTGTGACCTGTCCTAGTAAGAATGGCCCTCTAAAACTAGATATTTTGCTTCCTTAATTTCTCTGTAACTTAATCCACTAAACCTCTTCAAGGCTTCCTGTTTTATAGTTTGACTATCTATATAGCTAAAACTGAATCACACAGTATTTTGAAATTGTTCGTATTACATAATGGTGCAATTTGATCTTAAATGGCCCAGCCCTTCCAATCAGTTTGGAAGAAAACAAAAATAACAAGTATCTGAACAAATTTAGTGAGTTAACTGGAGATGTCTTCCTGTCTAAACTGGCTGGGAAGTGAGTGATTCATTACTTGTTGCCTTTAGTGCTAATTACATCATTGATGTGAAGTCTAATCTCATGTTTGTTAATCACAGTTTTCATGATGTCCTGAGAGTACAGTAATACAGAATCCTACTTCCACACCCAGCTGCTTTAGCTCTGCAATTGTAGCATACTTCCCCCTTGTGCTGGCAATTAGTAGTTGCTAATTTAAGTGTGAAATTAATAGATGGCTTGTAATGGATGCTAGCTTTAAATGTTAATGAAATATAAGACACTGTGATTAGACATGATTCTTTTAATGACAGAGGCCAATCATTCTTAAACACCTTTTTTAAAGATTGAGTATCACTACTTTAAGATTTTTTTCTTGTGGCAGACTTGCTGGCTTCTGTATGCTAGAAAAATCCTAGTGTAGTAAGCTACCATGAGAAATCAGCTATTTTAGGGATGATTGCCAAGCTACTCAAACATCATTCCATACCTGCAAGGAAGAGATTAGACACAGCCTTGCTGGGAGAATACAACTCTTAGAGCATTTATGCTGTCTGCTATGAGATTTTGCATTTCAGTACTTCCAGCTTTTCCATCAGGTCTCAGGGTTTGTTTTGAGGAAAGATCTTTTTTCAGAGTGGATGTTAAATGTACGTGTACTTCATATAGAAATTGGCACCGGGTCTTGTTTCCATTTTGTTGACACGAGGACGCTTCATCAGATATGTGGTATCTAATCTAATATGTTTGCTGTCCCTTTTGCAGACTAGCTCTATTAGTGAGCAGGAAATGCAGGGTCCCAAATCAGAGGTTTCACCATCTACTTCAGTTGTAACTGCAGAGCAACAACAAGAAGTAAGAGACCCGTTATTTTACCCTGAAGAGTAATTCACCAGAAAGTCTCTCTGTCTTGTTCATGATAAATACATACTGCCGCATTCATTATGAAGAAGCAGGATTGAATGCTGCATATTTGCAATGTCTCAGTGTTAATTGCACCTGCTTAGAGGACAGTTGCAAATGAAACCTTTTCACTGGCTTTGTGTATGTTGATGTACCTCATTTTCATGTTTTCTGTATTGCTGCTTGTTTGTAAGTGTGCAGGCTTTCCTGTGAGTGCTTTAAAACACAATCTGTTTCTATTAAATCAGAATGGCAATGTTTACGATGATTAAATTTTTGATAATTTTCAAAAAAGGAAAAAAAAAATCAGAACAATAAGCTCTACCACCCCAATCTTGAAACAAATTCTTGAAGCCTTATTTTGCTCAATTACAGTTTCTTGTGATTCAGGAACCAATTCGGCTTCAGAGGATGCCTGCTGCTCCTTCCCCCACCATTCAGTCCATTTCTCTAGCTGTACCAAAGGTAGGGGGACTGTGCTAACCTTATTCTAAAGAACAAAGGAAAAAAATATCATTTATAAATTAGCCCTCTGTGTTTTCTTGTCCTGTTTGGGTTTGTCATGTGTGTGTTTTTGTTAGGTCTGTGTTTTTAATCAAATGTTTCCACGTGCATATCAGTGGGTTTTGTTTTGTTGGAGGGGGTGACAAAACATGATTGTAGTTTTGAGTTTGAGTGTCTTTTGGAGTTGGAAATAAAACTGTTACTGTTGTTTTGCAGCACCTGCTACAAGATGCACTTATGTAAAAGAAGCCCATTATGTACACACTGACATTCTGGCGGGTGGTGGAGGGAGGTGCTTGCATTACTTAAGTCCAGAAAATGAAGTTGTTTTTTATCCTGAATGTATCTTTCAGCCTAAAGCTCACCAGCTCAATATCAAGTCGTTCACAAGCCCCACTCAGTGTAGTCATTGCACCTCTCTTATGGTGGGATTAGTTCGACAAGGTTATGCCTGTGACGGTGAGTTGGTGAAACTTTTTGTAAATTTTCAGCAAGCCCCTCAAAAAAGCATCCCAATGTATTTTAAGACAACCATTTCTTTGGGGAGGGGATGGAAGAGAGGGGTGGCTGCCACTGGATGATTCTCGTTTCTATTCCATCACAGCATATTCCTGAAGTCTCTGTAGAAGAATGATGATGTATGATGAAGTATGGTTTCCTTGCATATTGTTAATTAATTCTACTACCATTAGTGCTGTTATAGTGCAAGGGAGGGGGTAGGGAAGACAGGACTGGTTTCTTTTGTTGTACTAGAGAAAAGTGCAGGAATGATCTGGTGACATTAATCTGATTATGTCTATTTTATGCTATTCTGGTCATAAACCCCATATGTTGGGAGGATTTTTGCTCTATTATTTGGTCTGTAGCCTATCTTGCTGTCCATTAGTTTCATTTAAAATAAAACTAATGCATGTATCACTACTGAATTCATGTTCAAGTATATGGAGGTATTTTCATTTGAAAATACTTACTGTATATTGATTAGACATGAGCTCAGTTAAATAGGCCACAAATCCATGTAGTATACATACTACAGTATAAATAACTTTATTTCTGTGCTCAGCTTAGTTCTTGCTAGTGGCAGCCTCTCCACTGACATCTTCAGTATCACATGTAGATTGCCTCATCTGCCCTTCAGGGCTTTTTTCCTGGCAGATCTTCTGGTGGCAGTTCTTCCCCAGGAGGACCTATCACTCTGTCAGCACTTGCCCTGGGGCTGCCTTTTGTCTCCTGTTGCTGACAGTTCTGAGCTCTTGTTTTGCACCTCTTCTTGCAAGCTTGAAACTGTCTTTTTCCTTTAGTGTAGCTGTCGGCTTCACTCTTCTTTTGTCTTGTGTATTTTGATTAAGCTCTGCATCGTTAGTTTTCCATTTTGCCTGATCTACAGCAGTTCTTGATTGCTACAGAAAAAACTAAAATCACATTGATATAAAAATAGAGATGACTCCAATAGAACAAAACTTTGCCAAATGTTCCCCTCTCAATCATTTGCATTTCCAATTCCTCCTCTTTTAATCCTGGAGACTATGGATACAGCTACACTTACAGAAGCTTGGAACTGATTCTATCCTGTGGATGTTCCCTATTCCGTAACTGGTGTACCTTGATATCCACAGTTCCAAATAATCATGATGCCTCCTCAAAGAGCTAAATTTATTACCTGATCTTGGGGAGCACCTACAGTACTTTGTGTGTATGATTGTTTGGTAACCCCTGCCCTCCTGGGAGCAGACAGTAGCTCAAAGAACAAGCCAGGCAACCTGATCTGGGCTGCCCCCTCTGCTGTCTCTTCCCTCAGGCATCATGAGGAGGAGGTTTGTTGCCCTGTCTGTGGCTGTAGCAGAAGCAGGCTGTTTCCAGGTTTTTTGGAATCCTTTGAAACTTCATAATTACAGAACAAGATGTACCTAGGATATCTGCCAGATTCCCACTTCTGAGAATATGGTTAGGAGGAAACACAGGACAGATCAGAGTGTTGTGCCCCTCTCTTCCTGCCTTCCTAAGCCTACTGGTAGAAACAGGGTAGCTGGGACAAACAAAGCAAAATCTCTGTGGAAGGATCTCACCCCTAAGCTGTGGGTCAGATGCCTCGATATAACACATTAACTCATTCCACAGTTCTTGTAGTCTGTCTCATGTGAAATGGCATGTATTATGAGGTTTTTCTGTGTACTGCATCTGTGTGAAGTGCTCTGTAGACAAGACCTAGAGACCTCTGTCCCTTGCTGGTGCAGCACAAAGTGGTGCAAGTGGTAAGAAAGCATGCAATGCTAGTTTGCTCATTATTTGAACTTACTGGAACTCTGGGCTATAGGTATATATGGCTCTTTCATCATGCAGTATTTCAGTCCTTGTCCCTGGTTTCTACTTTATTTATGCTTTATTTATGTCTATATCTTGTGTTTAATAGTTTAACCCTTTCTGGTTTTTGATCAGTTTAGTTTTACTTTGTCTTTGCTGTGTTCTTGCATACGTGGATCAAATTAAACACCTATAAGCACTACCCTGTAATTTTTATTCCTTCTTTATTAGTACTGTTTCTCTTCTGTGACTGGGTTAGTTGGTGTTTAACACCAGCAAGGCTGCCCAACTCATTTTCCTTGAAATGTGGACTCAGTTCCTGCCCTTTATGAATGTAATAGGCTAAAAAGAGGAAATAAAAGCACTTTGAAGAGTCTCATACAATATCTAGGTGTGTTCACTCCTTCAGCATAGTGAGCTATTGCAATATTTGACTGCCAGTTTCAGTGTGATTAATTAATTTGCTGAGTGTAGACTATGTTAATCACCTGTTATGATTGACTCATACACATATTTCACTGTGAATTTTCTCTTTTGTACTTAGTGTGTTCATTTGCATGCCATGTTTCCTGCAAGGATAGTGCACCTCAGGTCTGCCCTATACCCCCTGAACAAGCCAAAAGGCCTCTTGGAGTAGATGTGCAAAGAGGAATAGGAACAGCCTACAAAGGTTATGTCAAGGTAACAGTCTTTTCTTCTTGGACAAGAGAAGAATACTTCACTTACAGCTCTACAGCTTGGAACCTCTAAGTGTGTTTAAACACATCTCCTAAATGGTGCTAAAGCCTTTAGGCTTTGTGTGCCATCTATGTAACTTATTTAACCTTCATTCTTTAGATGTGGGAGAAACACTTAGTTTTACTACAAGAGCTGAACGTCAGTAGATTAGTAGCTACAATGTTCATAAGCAGCAGGGGAAAAAAAAAGAATGGTTTAAGAAAGAATTTCTGTAATTTTTGATGTAAGCATAATACAAAAGTTAAACTGTCCTACCATTTTGGCATTGGTGGAATATCCAAACCTAATATCTTTATACAAGTCTTAATATATTTTTTAAGCTGTAACAAGGAATGGTTGAACTTAAAAGAGGAAAAATGATTGTTTGATTACTTGATATTTTTCATCCTGTTTTGAAGAACAAGTAGAATGTGCTCTAATTCCATTGATCTAAGTATAAGCTTTTCTAAATGTCCTGCTTTCTATGTCTTCTACATGTGCTTACACGTAATAAGCAATTATTTACCTGCAGGTCCCAAAGCCTACAGGAGTTAAGAAAGGGTGGCAGAGGGCTTATGCAGTTGTCTGTGACTGTAAACTGTTCTTATATGATGTGCCTGAAGGAAAATCCACCCAGCCTGGAGTTGTGGCAAGTCAAGTCTTGGATCTCAGGTTTGTATTGTTACGGCAGAGTAGAAATCCTCTCTACTTTTTTCTTAACAGGAGTGTTTATTCCTAGTATACAAGAAATTATAAGATTTTGAGAGCTCTGGGCTAAGAAGATTTGTGTATTGTGTACATAAACTGCAGCTGAGTTTAGGCTGATCAAGTTGGCTCAACAAGAAATCACTTAAGTGACTTTACAGTCACTCACACTGCAATCACCAGTATGCACAGCACTGGCATGCTTCTTCCTAGAATTCCGTATACACCTGTAAAAAGCAAGTGTATATTGGTACAAAGCAAGTGTAGATTGCTTTTTCCATGCTTTTTCTCTGACCTCAACATTGAGTCAGAGATCATCCCTCAGCCAATAAGTTCAGGAATGTTAGAAAAATTGAGGTAGTCTGCAGAAAAGCACCAACTAATTTCCACTGCAAATGGGTCTGACCCTGCCTTTTAACCGGAGTTTTTACTTCAAGGGGAACCATCTGAACCAGTGAACACTGTCTACCAAATATCTGAGGCTTATGTTGATCAGAGTAACCAAGGAAGTTTTTTTTATTTCAATTTATGGAAATATCAAGAAAGCGTAATACCTTTTAATGTTACAGCACCTTTGTACCTGTGTTGAATATAGAGTTTGCATTCACAAGCACCTTGATTTTTATTTTTTCCAGACCGCAGTACTGTGGGGTTACACCAGTACTGCTGTGCTGTTCTCACACTCACTGGGAGCTGTCAGTGTCAGCTCAGTGACATGCTGGCAGCAGGAGCAGGAATGTGGAAGTATTGCAAATAGCAGCATTCACATCAGTACATTGCTCCAAGCAACTCAGCCAGATACCATATACCAACCGTCCCATGCTTTATCTGCTTATTGTAGCTGCCCCTTTGAGGCTGTCATCTGAAGGTTCTCAGATGTTTTTAATAGATGTTAACCACCACAGCTATGAATTCTAGCATGGGCAAGTTTCAGTCCTTAATGTCATCTTTGCACTAAAATTGGCAATTATGGTGATCAGCTTGGTCAAATTCAGTTTAAAAAGGCTAGTGTAGACAAGCCCTCTGGGGTGGAGCACTCTAAAATGCAAGAGTTGTTCTGATGTCTGTTTATTTTACTGTAATAAAGAATAAAATCTAGCTGTTTTGAAAACCCTTATTTGAAACCCACGAACTATAATTATGTTGCCAAGAGCTTTTTATGTGATTTTTCTTTTTTTCCAAAGGCCCCCCTCTTGCTACACATTGAGGTATGAATTATTCATTTCTAATGTGTCTGCTGGGCTGGAAGAGCAATATTCTTGCTTCTAATTGTAGAATAGGTGTGGTTGGGACACCAAAACTACACACAGCCACCCCGCTTAACTTCAGGTGGACTGAGATACACGTACCAGATGCTGTAGAGACATAACTGAGGCTTGTGAGTTGTTTGGGTCAAGGATGGTTAGAGCATAACAAAGCAGTTGTGACCTCTGTGCGGTGTTAGGAGACTGCAGCCTATTGAAACAGTGGTGATACCAATTAGATTTTGCTGAATAACCTGTGTGTGTGCTTGTATGTGATGCTCTTGTTCTCTTTTCTCACTAGAGATGAAGATTTTTGTGTGAGCTCTGTCCTAGCGTCGGATGTAATACACGCAACTCGGAAAGACATCCCTTGTATATTCAGGGTATGGCTACCCACTGACTCTTACAGAAAATACCAGTTAAATACCAGTGTTTTGTTTTGATAATGGCAAATGCTGTCCATACCTAATGCTGATTAGGTTATGTAGAAGTGTAAGAATTTACAAGGGCTGCTGACATATGTAGAAGAGCAACATGGTGCTCCTCTTACAACTAAAACATAAAGAAGGAAGTTCTCCTTCTTTAGCTGCTTCATTATATATAAAGTTTGTCACTCTTTTTTTACTTTCCTGATTATAATTCAGTATATTTTCTCTCTTTTTCCATTGGTATTACCAGATTCTGTTTTTTCTTGCTTTAGGAACCAGTGGTGTAACAGAGTACTCTGAAATTGATCTAGTTTCCTGAATTTCATATTTAAGGATAGGAGAAGAAAAATAAAATAAGAGAAAATAATTAACTGAGCTATAATATCCCCTTTAATGTATGTTCTATCTGAATGCTGTATTTAGTTTTTAACAACAGGAATTAATTAGGATCTAATTCCTATGTTTTGTGTGAATCATATTCAACTGGAATTCTAAAATTTAGAAAAGAATACATTAATAGCCAGTATCTATAGTCCCTTACATTTGAATACAGAAACTCATTGTTTTCAGCATCTCTGATCTTCTCCCATTTAGAATCAAGTCAGGAAAACATGGAAAGCAAAGAGCTGTCAGTCAATTGCAGTCCATATCATTTGGTCCTTCCGGATTTTACCTGGGAATTGTCTTTGCTACTTGTCTGCCTCTGTGTCTCTGCTTTTCTGCTTTTTTGTAAAAATATCTTCTGCAGTGAATTTTCATACTTTGGTTTACTACTACCTTTACCTTAAGTTTCTTCTTGTTTGTATTTTGGTTTTTGGGTTTTTTAGTTCCCATCTCCCTGCTCTCTTCTTAAATTAGCAAACATGGAATACTGTAGGAAAGGACTTCTGAGGAGAGAAAATAAGCTGTGCAGAATGATGGTTCATTCATTTAAGAACAAGGCATCCATACAGTTCAGTCTGCCTGACTTGCTGCTCTAATTTCTGCCTGCAGTTTTTAACTGAAAGGGTATCTAAATAATAAAAATAATTTTTGTCAAATATCCCCATGTAAAAATACTTGTGGGGATATACATGACCAAATATCTTCATGGTTTGATCAGATTATCCCCTACTAAAGAGATGTGATGAATTAACTGGAAGCTTGATGTGTGAATATATCTACTTAGGTAGGGGACCAGAGAAACTGCTGACTTACACCTCTTTTCTCAGTTCTATGTCCTCCTCTAAAAGCAGGAATTTCTAAAACTGGAAACCACTAAACCTGATTGGGAGAATCTCATCTCAATTTCATTTAGTTCTAGATCTGCATCTTGCTGACACAGTCACATAGAGTAGCTTGTACAGAACGGTTCAAACTATTAATTCATATCATCTGTGTAAAAATGTGGTCCTTCTTTTGTATGTGTTATTGTACATAACACATGGTGGTATAGGTGGCCTATGAAAGACAGATTTTCATTTCTTCTGGATATTCTACCAGCAGAAAACAATACCAGACTGCTGCCAAACACTACAATGTTCCCACCTCTGAACCCCCATGAATTCAAGAAAAGTAAGAATTTGTCTCAGATTCAAATATTTCTCCTTGGTAACCAGTTTTTAAAGCTGGATGTTAGGTCATGCTGACATTCAGACACTGCATTCTTAAGTTCTGCCATCGATACACATTTCTCATAATAGTCTTAAGAGCTGGCTGTAGTGGAGTGCTCCCACAGCTTAGCAGTTCAAGTTAGGAAGCCTTGAGTTTCATAGCAAATAATGGATTTTTGTATGATGAATAATGCAATATATATTATGACCAACTGCTCACTTTTTTTTCTTGCATTTGACTATATGTAAGTTGCCAGCTTCAATAGATTGAGGAGTAATACATGGTGGTACTTCAAAGGGAAAACCATTGCTGGAATCTGGTTTTGTTTTGTTTTCTAAACATTATCCATTATGCCTCCATCTGTCTTTAAAGTATTAATGCTTAGTTACAGTTTAGACAGGAGCAAACTTTTATGCAGAGTAGTAAGAGCTATGAGCAGTTACAACTACTCAGTTCTTTCCCTACCTCCCTTCACCTCCACCTTCATCTTACTTCTGGATTTCTGTCTTTGACATCCTATTGTCCCAAGTTTACTTTCAGATTTATTTTATCTTCAAGATGAGTGTTACTGTTTCGTTCACTCTTCCAGGAAGTGTGTATTTGCTGCAGTACCACAACATCCATTCTTACAATGATTTTCTTATAATGGCATGTAGGCTGAAGTTCTGATATTCCATAGTACAGCCTTCAGATTTGCACTTTTACACCTTTTGTTTCTTTTTTCTGTTTAACTGTTGTTACTTGAGTCTGTGGTAAGGGCTGATCCTGGCTGTTGGCCTGTTTGTCTGTGGCTGAAAGTATAGTTCTCATGGTACCATAAACCCTTCAGTCGCTTCATGCAGTACAAAAAACCAAAATATTAAGAATTACTGCATACATTCTTCAGGCAACAGAAGTTCCTGGATAGTTTTTCTACTTAGGACACATTCTGCTTTGAGATCTATGGAATGATTTAACTGAAAATTAAGTGAAGCCATAGTGATTTTCTTTTTACACAGGGAGAATGCAGTACTCCAGTCTCAAATATTGCTTTTCTCCAGAGCTTTGAATGCAGATATGATGTGCTCTTCCCCTGGACAAATATTTGGAAAATTAGATAACAAAATCAAAATCTAGAACTGATGATAGCAATGCCTTTGGGTTTAAATCTGGTTCACAAAGCATGTGTGTCACTCTCAGTAAGTTGTGGTTAGGTGGGAGGGAGGGATCAGGACAAACAATGGTTCAGAGCAGGAAGGAGCCTTTTACTGCCAAGTATTGATTATTGTAGCATTCCCTGCCCATATTTTAGGATTAAGAATATTTAAGCAAGGATGAATACTTTTAAACAAAGCCACTGTGGCTTGTGCAGTGGTTGTTTTTTGGTAGATTTTTTTGAAGCACTGTGGCTGTATTAGCTGTGTTGTGTATGCCCCTTGGGTACATCATTACATTGTCATGAGAAAGTGTAGTTTATTTTCACAGTTCTGTGTGATAAAAAGGGCTTTTATTACTCTAACTAATTTCACTATCTCTGTCTGTTTAAAGGTGACAGCTTCTCTCTTAGGTTTGCCTTCAAAGTCTTGTTCTCTACTGATCCTGACGGAAAATGAGAATGAAAAGAGGAAGTGGGTTGGAATCCTAGAAGGGTTGCAGTCTATCCTGCTCAAAAACAGGCTGAGGAACCAGGTTGTGCATATTCCACAAGAAGCCTATGACAGTACACTGCCACTTATTAAAGCAAGTTTAGCTGCTGCTATTGTAGGTATGTTTGTTTCAATTTTTATCAGTGTATGAAGGTTGGAACTTTTAGATGGGCTTTTATAATGAGAGCACTGACATCTTGAAATAAATTCCGCAGCTGAATTCCTTCATAGGAATTTAATAATGGGCGAAGAATGCTAATCTTGCATTGATATTCAGGTTTCTTCATCCCGTTGGATAAAATAATACTGTTGAGCTGTTCAGCAGGTTGTTTTAGCAGTATGGTACTTAGCATGCTTTTGACAGACTGTGTGAACTCAAGCAAAATTGATTTGCTGGTGAAAATCTGTTAGTGCAGAAATTTTTTCAGCTGTTCAAAACAAACAGCCTGTTTTAAAGATAAGACCAAGCATAGCTGAATTAATGGCCTTTTTTTCCCTCTTGGTTTAGATCGAGATAGAATAGCAATTGGTTCAGAAGAAGGACTGTATGTGATAGAGGTGACCCGTGACGGTAAGTTGGGCCATAATGCATGCAGTAATTACATACAAAATAATGAGCTCCATAACTTTTAGTGCTGCTGTAATATAAGTTGCACAACAGCCTTTCATGTGTAGCAAGTATTAAGCACTCAGTTGAGTGATGAGAAGGAAAAGTGAATGTGAGATATAAGCACTAATTTGGTCATTATCATTACATTCAGGTGACTGGCTGAAATTAAAGGGATGAGTTACTGGGTATATTCTGACACATTTTCACCTTAGCTGTGTTCCCACAGCAGGTATCAAAATGCTTCAGCACACAGAGCATGCATAGCACACACAAAGTTTGTAGACCTCCCTTTAAAGCCTCCATGTCTTGTCTGTTTCTTCCAGAAATTTGACAACCGCTCACATTCTCTTGAAGAGCAATGGTGTCCAAAGCAAATGCCTCTTGGGGTGCTAGTCTTGTCAGTGATTTTCTCAATTCCTTTTTCTGTGTAATTTAATTTGTGGCTATTTGAAAGTTGGATTTTACTCATGCTAAAGCTTGCATTTCAATGTAAAATAAAGCAGTGAATACAGGTTTTTAAAGACTTACTTGACTTCCAGAATTAAATTATATCAGGGATGTGGTTTTGGGTCAAAAGAAAATTCTTCTTGTTTAGAATAAGACATTGCCCAATGCCAGGAGAAACTGCTTTACACATGGAGACAGCAGATAGTTGGAATTCTTTTTAGGAGTAATGAATGCCATTCCTTTGAGTAAACTTCCAGTGGTCACCATTCTTTAAGTAGTTAGATATAAACATAACTTGAGATGCAAATAATTCCAGGAATTCCAGTAGAGATTCCTGCATAAAAGAAAGTTGTAAATCTAATTTGAAAGGTCATTTCCTAAAGGAACAATTATCTGCATCACCGTGTTATATGTAAATGTGAAAATTAATTATCAGTTTTGGTTTTAAGTTAAGAGATGTTTAGCAGGAGTTTTCTATGGCCAGTTCTGTATGTTAATAGCATTTTTATAAATCATAATCTGTTTTTCATTTTATGGCACTTGTAATTTTTAATGTTAATTAACTGCCAACTGTTTATAGCAAAGGTCTTTGGTTAGAATATTGCTTAATTCTTGACAAATAAGCTGGAGTTGGAGCTAGGAAGGAAACCATTTCTCTGTGGCAAAGCCAGTTATTTCATAGAGCATTTCTTCAGACATTTCATCTATTTATTCAGGTGAGGGTACACCACAACAGCACTTTGTGATTTAAACAGCTAAAGTCTTATTGCCAAGTTTAAAGAATTTGGTAACTTTGGCTACATTACTCAACTGTTACTGAAAAAATGCAACGAATTGCCAATGAACAGTTCTCTTTTTAACTACATTTCACAAATATTTTTAATGCATTCAGCTAGCAGAAAAATGAAAGTTACGATTTAATTTTATTGGTTTATGCTTATTAAGTTTCCTAGTTTAGAATTGCTCTTCTTTTGTACCCCATTAAATACTCACTGCATTCTCAAAAGTTCTTCTATAGCTAAGATCCCCAAAGAGCACACATTGTACCCAACCCCCCCTAGCTGCCTCTAACTCTGCTTTAAAAGAATGCATCAAACAGCAAAACCCCCCATGGGTAGCGTGACTATTCCTTGTTCTGAAAGGGTTTTCCTGGTGCCTGTCCTGAGCCTCTCTTCCTGCAGCCTAAGCCCATTCCTACTTATCCTTTCCCCATCACAAAGAGCATTTTTTTTGCCTTTCCATATATGTGTTTTACACCCCCTTACTGTACTGCTTTTGTACCTGGCTGAGAGATCTGCCAACAGTACAGCATTTTGCCTCCTCACTTATCAGGATTAAATACTTTATATTTCTTGTCTTTGTATTCTGCTAATTTGGTCTTCCTCCAAAATTTACTGAAGATGCTGATGTTTTCCTGGAGGTGGGACCCACTTCTGAAGATGCAGCATCTTTCACTGTACAGATGGTACAGATACAATTATATAAAGAAATTTCTCCATTTATCCTACATGTTAAGCAGCATTTTCCCACAAAGTGTTGTTGAGATTTTTTTAATGAATAGAGAGGGTTACAGGAATGCTTTGTTTCATTGTTTGCTCTGAGAATTAATAACAGAGAATCAAACATGTGTAATAAGTGCTCTTCTTCACCTGGTACATGTCTGTGTTTAGATTAATTTTCTGGCATCACTATGTAGCACTGCAGTGTTTCCAGGCCTGGTGATTTTCCTGTTTAACTTATGGCAGCTCTTGTTTCCTTTGCAGTGATAGTCCGAGCTGCTGACTGCAAGAAGGTGTACCAGATAGAGCTTGCTCCCAAAGAAAAAATCATCATCCTCATCTGTGGTCGGAACCATCATGTCCACCTTTACCCCTGGGCCTCTCTGGATGGGTCAGAAGGGAACTTTGACATTAAGCTTGCAGAAACTAAAGGCTGCCAATTGATTACAACTGGAACACTAAAGAAGAGTTCTTCTACTTGTTTGTTTGTGGCTGTCAAACGACAGGTTTTTTGCTATGAAATTCACAGAACTAAACCTTTCCACAAAAAATTCAGTGAAATTCAGGCTCCAGGAATTGTACAGTGGATGACAGTGTTCAAGGACAAGCTCTGTGTTGGCTACCAGTCTGGGTTCTCTCTGTTGACCATCCAGGGAGATGGACAATCTATAAACCTGGTAAATCCTAATGACCCCTCGCTTATCTTCCTCTCACAGCAGTCTTTTGATGCCCTTTGTGCTGTGGAGCTCAGTAATGAGGAATACCTGCTTTGCTTCAGCCATATGGGAGTTTACGTCGATTCGCAAGGTCGAAGGTCACGCATGCAGGAACTAATGTGGCCTGCAACTCCTGTTGCCTGTAGTATGTATATGCTTTTCTGTTGCCATATCCCTGTTGCTGCTTTACTTGTCAGAAAATACTCAGCATTGTATTCAGTTTTGCTTCAGTTTGTCTTTGAATATTGAGTTTTAAGTTTTGATGAGTTAACAGACACATGATTCTTCCTGGTGGTAGTTTTGGACTTGGAGATCCTGGATGCTACAAGAAACGCTCTGTCTTATTACAGGACACAGAGAAATAAATAGTGGAATGCAAAATAATTTTTACAGAGAGTAGTCCTGGATGCAGGACAGCGCAAGACTACCTGTCTCTGAAATTCTATAAAGATTTTTGTTCACCTAGAGAGCATAAATGTCCAGTTGCCTGTAGGGTGTCTTCTGTGTACTGTACTCAAAGTACAATAGAAAGATGAAGAAGAAATGTAACTGCAAGTCTAAAGGTTCATAAAGATAATAAGAGATGAAAATTTTCTCCTTTTGGTTTTAATTTTAGGAGGACAATATCCAAAAATAGTATAGGTGGCGGGTAATATTTGAACCACTCTGCTTGTTTCAGGAGTATTGATTATCAGCTTGGTAGAACAGAGGCACATGCAGAGCATTTTTCAATATTCAGTAGTCAAAGGCAGTTGATGATAAATCTGGTATTTCTATTTGAAGCTCAAACAGCAATTAAAATTTTTTGAATGATTGAAGGCAATAAATAGCTTTTTGTTTAAGTAGTACAGCAAGGTGTTAGGTGCATGTTGGTTTGATCAGGCCAGGCCCTAATAGGAATGTGTATAATTGTATTTGATTTGAACTGAAATTGTTTGCTTACTTTACTCTGACCTAGTTCTGTACAGAAGTCTGAAACAAAGTCCCAAGGAAACAATGTAGTGGCAAATTTACTTTAAAACACTATTAGCTAAAACTAATGTTTCCTTTTCCTTAATCAGCTTTACATTTTTTTGCATTTCAGCAAACTAGACTTGCTAGTTAATGGTTTTGTCTGTTATTATTAGAAGTGTTCTTACTGTAAACTATTTTATAACATTCTTGTATGTGCAGTCCTGAGTGGTGCTGGCCTCGGGCTGTTTTTGTAGAAAGAGCAACATTTTCTGCTGCCAAAGGAAACTGAATTACTTCCCTTTTCATTAGACTTGTCCTCCCTCCTCAGTCCTAGTGTTTGTCACTAGTGGTGGTGGGTTTAACTATCCCATCAGGAGGTTTAGAGTTACAGAATGGTTGGGTTGGAAGGGATCTTTAAGATCACCTAGTTCCAACTCCCCTGCCATGGGCAGGGACACCTTCTACTAAACCAATTTCCTCAAAGCTCCATCCAACCTGACCCTGAGCACTAGCATGGATGGAGCAGCTTCTTCCACATCTTCCACGAGTAGCTTGTTCCAGTACGTCACCACCCTCACAATAAAGAATTTCTTCCTAATATCTAGTCTAAACCCGCTCTCAGTTTAAAGCCATTTCTCCTTGTCATATCACTCCATGCCCTTGTAAAAAGTCCCACTTCAGCTCCCTTGTAGCCTCTTTAGGTACTGGGAGGTGCTGTAAGGTCTCCCCAGAGTCTTCTCTTCTCCAGGCTGAGAACAGCCCCAACTCTCTCAGCCAGTCTTCATAGGAGAGACTGACAAAGTGGAAGTGATTCTGCTGTGGTAAAACACCATGTTGTAGAGAGGTTTTGGCTAAAAACAGAGAATTTGTGTCTGGGGCATTCAGTGCCCTTGCCCTGGGAGAGGGCAGGGTGAGCACTAGCCCAGCTCTGTTACCCTGGCTGGCCCATCAGGGTTGCCCCTACACCAGCCTGGTGCTGGTGTCCTGTGCTGAGCCAGTGTGGGTGCCCTAGGGCTGCTTGGCTCCTGTGCAGCCTGGTGCAAAGCCTTGGAGCCAGCTGGTCTGGAGGCTGGAGCATGGGCAAGCCCAGTGCAGGCACTGACATGGCTCTCTGGGAACCACTTGAGATCTGGTCAAGCTCATCAGCTCTGACTGGCAAGTGCCAGCCTGGCTACAGATGGTGCTTCTGCCTGATGCTCGGTTCTCCCTCTTGATTTGAACATCCAAGCCAACTAAGACTGCATGTAATAGATGCTTGACCATAAATCACTTTTGTGTTACATTTTTATGATAGCTGTCCAAGGCATTCTTTTAATGAATTTAAAAAATAGCACCACAACTGTACTTCAGTTCTTCTAAGAAGATTCTATGATGTGTTTAGTGTCCTACTGGGTTATTTTCATTTTGTTTATTGAAGCATCTTCTCTCTATTAAGTCCCTTAAGTTTCTAGTAACTGCTTTTTACATCAGGAGACAGTCTTTACATGAGCAGAAGCATCTTGATACAAAGCTCTAGAGATCTCTTCTTTTCGTTTGACCTAAAATAAACTTGTCTGCTGATGCCTTTTATGCTTAAAAAAAAAAAAAGTTGAAAAGAGAAAATGAGTTACGGGCTTTAAGCATTGTGACATTTTTCTGTCGACTTGATGAAAGTTACCCATACATGAATACCTAAAGTTAGAAAATTGTAAGCAAAAGAGGAAGGAAATTGAGAGCAGATCTGCATCATGAGTTCATGACCCAGCTCACAGATGGTGGCTTTCTCATCTCCTCTGCACTCAGCAGATGAATAGTTAGTTTGCTTCTTCTGAAGTGAAGTAATCCAAAGCAAAGCTAGCTGCTCAGTTCCTACCACCTAGCAAATTTGTATGCATCTGAAAACTTCAGATGCCATTTTGCAATTTCATGAAATGGCAATGTGAAGTTTTAAAAAATACTGAAAGGGTCAAATTTAAATATTTCCATAATGCTGGTAGTTGTCATTAGCAAATCTATACTCACAAAAAAATCTGTTTGAAACTCGGGCTTTGAAAGTGTGTTTTAAAATGTATCTTGCACATAGTGGAAAACTTGTAACTGTTGAAATCTGCTCAAATGTTTGTCAGTTCTGCACTACTGAAATGACATTAGGGTTTTCTGTTTGTTTTCAATCAATGCAGGTTGCAATTCTTCATATGTAACAGTGTATAGCGAGTATGGTGTTGATGTGTTTGATGTTAACACTATGGAATGGGTCCAGACTATTGGCCTGCGAAGGGTAAGTAATTTTCTTTGAATATTGAACTTAATTGGGTTACTTTCAAATGAGGTGTTTCTTCAGGGTGTATGCTAGACTTGAGGTAATTCTCTGTCTCCTTCCTCAAAACAGATCAGACCATTAAACATGGATGGCACACTGAACCTCCTTAACTGTGAGCCGCCAAGGTTAATATATTTCAAGAACAAGTTTTCAGGTGAGTCCTGAACAAGGGTAGAAATGTGGAACTCATTCTAACTGGTTCATTTTCATCATGTTATCTTTGCTTTAGATTAAATTTCTGTTGAATGTGTCTGGGTCAGCCTGTACCGCTGTGTGTGAAATTACTTTGTGCTATTACAGCAGGAGCTGGCCTCAGTGTACCAGAAACCTCTGACAATAGCAAGAAGCAAATGCTTCGAACCAGGAGCAAAAGAAGATTCGTATTTAAGGTTCCCGAGGAAGAGCGGTTACAGCAGAGGCGGTAAGAATTTATTTGTAAAAAATAACTGAATATACATGATGACATGCTGGGAATGCTAATAGTAAAAATCACTCTTGTTTTTTTAGGGAAATGCTTAGAGACCCTGAGCTAAGGTCAAAGATGATTTCTAACCCAACAAATTTCAACCACGTGGCTCACATGGGACCAGGAGATGGAATGCAGGTCCTCATGGACCTCCCACTGGTAAAATACATTTATAAGGGAGGGATACATATGTGCATTTGTTCTTGCTACAAAAGCTGTGAAGATGAGCTGGATGGGCTCAAGTATTATCCCTGTACCGAATTATTCTTTAAATCTTTTTGAGAAAAGTGAACCTTCCTGCTGTGCAATGCTTCTAAATCCTGTGCAAGGAAATACTGTTAGCTGACTTACGAATGAGACACTGAAAGACAGATATCACTGCCAGGAGCTTGTTAGTAGTTTTGTATATAATCAGTCTCTCCTCCTTCCTTTTTCTTGTTTGTCTTAAAACAACAGAACGAATTTCCTTTCCCCTCATCCTCTCAACATTCTGCTCTTGGTATCACCCCCAACAGGCTTTGAGCACGTCTGTCACATGAGCCCTATCTCTGCTGAAATCTCTCTCCAGAGTGACCATTCCTCACTGCAAGGCTCCCTTCTGCTTTCTTCCTCTTCCTGTCCCTCCTCTGCTTCCCTAGCAAGGGTAGGAGTAGCTACAAACTGTTAGGAACTGGAATATGGTATGCTTGTGGCACTTCACCAATTCTAGAGCAATAACAAGGGGAAAAAAACTAATGCTGTGGAGGTAACTAAAATGCATGTGACTTGCAGTGCTTTATAGCATTAATTTTATTTTGTATTTAACTAATACAGCATTTTATGAGCTATTTTAGTGTTAAATCTACAAGAGGAAGACATGAAGGTACACTTTCTTGTTCTGTATGTACCCTCCGTCCTAGAGCTGTTAGTCAGGCTTTCTCTTGTCTTTCTCAGATAGCCCAGATGTGGGTCAGGCATTTGTCATTTCAGCAGGAGGAGGAAGGAAAGCAGAGCTGTTAGTACAATCCCTGCCCCTTCATAGAGGGTTTGCTGGCTGACAGGTTCCAGTGGCTGCTATGGGGCTTAGTTCTTTCTCTGTCTTTCTCAGGGTTTGTGTCTGTTACTGAAAATATGTGGATGTGGTCAAGTAAGTTCAGTTTTTCTACCAACACTGGGTTGTAATAGCTTCAAAAGCACAGTAAAGTTTTCATGAGTAACAACTTCTTCTTGGATAGCTTTTGTTGCTGGCTAATGAGGTGTTTCATTTACACTGTAGAGTGTCCTACCTCCTGCCCAGGATGAAAAATCCTGTCCGTCTTCAGCTAACCTGTCACGGCAGCAGCAGCAGCAGAGAAACAAAACCTACATCTCATGGCCCTCATCAAGTAAGTCTTGGGAGCAAGCTGCTCACTTCTGAGCTGTAATCTGTGATGTCAACAGGAGCTGTAAACTGCCTTTTGTCCTTTACTCTCTGCAGGTGGCAGCGATGTGGGAGCAGCCATGCCTTCCCGAAGTATGTCCGACCCTGACCAGGAGTTTGACAAAGAGGTAAAGCAGCTTCTGTGCGTGGAGACCGACAATATCCTGTTGACGTAGATGGTTCTCTTTTTCCAGTAAATTACATTCCCAAGGAAATACTTCATAGACATGTTTATGGAGATGTTTTCTTTCCATAAGTGTTTTTCCCAGCCTGTAATACATGTTTGCAAGTTAGATATGCTAGCACAAAAGCAAAGCTGTGAAAAGATCTTCTTATGGTGATATTTTAAGAAGTGTAATGTCTTCGATTAAGCTTTATAGGCAACGGAAATTTGACTAATTGACGAAATGTCCTCAAAGTTCCTAAAAATGGTCTCTGGGATATTAGCATAGAATAGCAAAGTAATATGACTAGTTAAGTAATTTTCTGTGCTGCCTTAAGGAAGACTTTTTGTCATGTAACTTGAGAAAGAATCAAATTTATAATACATAAAACTGCTTTTAGCAAGAATAAGAGTATGTGCCAGTAGTCACCAAACTTAAAATGTCCTGGCTCTACAAAACTGATGCTCCTGAATCTAAATAGAGAAGATACATGATTTTTGTATCTGTGATTTATCATGTGTTTTCTTCTAAGCTTTGCTAAAGCACTGTCTGTGCAAGGAACATGTTAGGAATTATTCCAGGGAAGCAAAGTCCCCGATTAAGGTATTTTTTATTGCTTTTTGGTACCCAGCTGCAGGCCCATATAATGCTCTGAATTTTAAAGCATGTTTTTGTGAAGCTAGACTTTTGCTGTGTGCCTTAGCATATGCCAAGTCCAGAGTTCTGATGACACCTGTGCTCTGACTTCCTTTGTAACCTTCAGTTAGCCATTAAAAGCACATGAAAGTAGGGATCTCTAAACACGGGTATTTTTGAAACAGTCTTGGTTTTCAGAGGTGGTTATGGTGGACTGTGTTAGTTATTCTGCTCACCCTTCCCAAACTCCATTATATTCCATGCTCTAATGGTAATTGTTGTTTGTAGGCATGACTAATGAGATAGTCAAAAGGGATTTTTTACAATGTTTTCTCTTTTTGGTAGCTCTTACAATTTCTTACGACTTGTTAAATTTAAAAAAAATAGTAGTTTGAAACTGGAAAGAGGCTCTAATAACACCTTTTGGCTTTATACTATTTCCCCCATGGCTTTTGACTTCATGAACCGGACCATGTTAGGATAATCTTGTTATAGATTATCTTATTTTGTTCAAGCCGTGCAAAATCTTCTGAACAGCATTCTTGAAGGATGTTACCTTTCAATCTGTTTGCTAAGTATATATTTCCCTTTCTTGAAAATAACTTGCTGCAATGGTAACAGGCTTTTTTTGTGCAGTATTTCATTAGCTGTGAATCTGTGCAGTGCTCAGAATTGTAACACACCAAAATAGTGGGAAACTTGCCAGCCATCCTGTTGAAGTGAGACCAGCCTGTGAAGGCAAATATCCAGTGACTAATCTCATACTGGGGAAATAACTGTGGATAGTCTTTATTAGATACTGACGTAGGACATACCCACTAGGTATATTCTGTTTCCAGATCTCCAGCCAGATTCTTGGCAGCCTTCACTCCTTTGTCAGGCACTTCACAGGCTTGTTGCTGTTTTTTAAACAGTTCATAATGCTTGTTTCCTTCCTTCTCACCAAACTGAAGACGATTTGACCATAGTTTTTATACGTTTACATGGGCAGATAAAGCTACTTCCAGGCTATAAAAATTGCAGGCTGGTAAATTTTGAACAACAGTGTACAGATAGATGCATTCCATCAGGAAAGCTTTGCAATGGCTAAAGGAGAGGAGCCAGAGATGTAGCAATTTCCACATACTTTACCATAATTCCTGTTGCATCAGAAGGTCACCTTTGGGACTGCACTAGAGCCTGTTGATGGTAATGGAAGTAATTGCTTGAATGTTTAACTCTGGAATTAATCTAATGCACGCTGCTTCGTAGGTGTTGCTCACCTTCATTTTTGAGTGCCTTTGAAAGCTTTTGAGTGTAAAGAATTCACTTCAAGTAAACATAATTCTTTAATGTTTCTCATTAACAGCCTGATTCAGACTCCACCAAACACTCTACTCCATCTAACAGCTCAAATCCAAGTGGTCCCCCAAGTCCCAACTCTCCTCATAGGAATCAGCTTACGCTAGATGGACTGGACCAGTCGACCTGTGATGCGTAACGCCACCGCTCTCGCCATTCCGGCTTCTGTCATCCACTACTCCATGGTGTCCAACAGCAGGGCAAGGCCGTCTCAGATGCTAGTGCCAAGACTGACACAGACTCTCTAGTGTTGTACAAGAATAATTATATATCCAGATTGTAGATACAAACTATGGAAATGAAGAAAATTCTTTACTAATAGCAGTTGAGCTTTTTATGCAGAATTGTTCACTGCTCGGTTACGGTTGATTCCTTTCTGCACAGCTGTGACACAGTTTTATTGCATAGGAGCATTTAAGGCCACCAGTAAATAGTCTTATTCTTATGGTGAAAGAGAAATAGAGAGAGTTGCTGATAATGTTGCTACAATATCAGGAATATTATTTTTCTATAGAATGATGTAATGTCTGATTAGCAGGAAATCCTTTTAGACAGAATTTGGACTTCTAAATAGGAAATGTGAACAGGGCTAGTTACATCCTCAGATGAATACACTTTTCCCTTTTTCCCGTAACTGTTTTTTTCCTAAATCTTAAGGAGAATGGTAGGAAGCTGTAGGTCGTTTCCAACATCAGTAGAATCACCAGGAAGTCAAAGAAAAGCTGGTTATAGTTCTGTGGCCTTTTAATTCATTTAGCCATTACATATACAGCTGCATAACTGTCTTTCTATCTTTCTACCAACTTTTTAGTCTTGTACATAGGACTACTGACAGTTGTCTCTTTACCCATTCCCTGCTTTTAGTCCTCATCAGTCATTAGTCAGGGCTTTTAAAATACTGCTGTGAAAAAAATTTTACTCCTCATTCCTGCCTTTCTCCTCCTGAGAAGTTGTTTCTCCTGGGTTTTTGGTGTAAGGACACACTACGCTGTTTAGCTAGCAAGCCTTCTTGTGGACGCATTGCCCTCGGAGTCTGCTTGACCCAAGGGACTGTATCGCACTAAAACATCAGTCTGTTCATTGGTTACCAAAGTGGAACGTGAAGGATGTGTAACTGGGGGTGCTGCTTTTCTCATTAATTGTATCCTCACCTGCATGAAGACCCCATGATTATTAATCAAGTATTGATCATGTAGAAAAATGCACAACACACTCCTGTATATTTTGCGATGGCCCACGTGCGGTGATGTTTTGCGTGTATATTTAATCTCATGCTTCCATGTATTATACATTTAGTACTCAAAGATTTGTGACCATGTTTCATTAAAAGCTTGTAATTAATTCAGTGGCTGGCATATCCAGTTTGTCATTGTCACACTAGTGTGCCTTCTGTGCCAATTTTATGACAGTTGGATGTCACTTATTTAAAATTCAGTTTAAATGGGCTAATGATATACCAATGGCTAATGTTCTTTTCTGAAACACTGTATAGGACGTGCACTTATCTTTAGTTTAAACTGAGTGTTCTAGTCAACATTTAATCCTGTTACGTTAAGTGTTCGACAGTACTTGCTCTTTTTCTCAGATTCTTGATAAAGGGGCTCAGTTAGAGCTGGACACTACTGCTTTGGGGGTTTTCTGGTTTTTACTTTTTTAATGTAAGTCTAAGTCTTTGTAATTATTGAATTGTGAGAACATTTTTGAACAATTTACATGTCAATAAAGCAGAAGAGGGAGGTTTTAAAGTTTATAGTCGTCTGTCTTGACATCTGAAAACAATCTACCATTGACACTTGCTTCAGTCTCGTGGTAAATCCACTTTGTTCACATGGACATTTGACATAAACTGAAGGTATTTTGGAGCTCCATACCCAAGCACTACAAGAAAGGTGCATATTGCTGAAGGTGAATGAGTGTTCAGGAGCCATGGAAGTCCTTTTGGTGGAATACAGCGCTGAAATTTTGTGCCCCCGGTTTGTTTAGTGTTGTCATGTCGTTGATTTGCTGGCCTTATTAATTCCTTTTTAAATGATTTATATGACTTTTTACTTACAGCTGAAGCATGGTAAGGAGGCTGCAGGGTCTATTCATGTATCATAAAACAATAAATATATTTCACTTGTCAGAGCAGTACTCCCAAGGAAGGGCTTAGGAACATTTCAAGGATTGGTGTGTGAATGGTGCAGCCCCTCATAGAGGGATTTTTTTTTACAGCTCTCCTCATGCTCTGGTATTTGAGCAGCATAGAGCCCACTGTGGCTAGACAGTGCCAACATCTCCTCTAGGGTGTCCTAGGTAAGCATCCCTCATCCCTGATGGAGTGCCAAGTGTTCCTGAATTTCTTCATGGTTTGTCTCGCCCTTCACAGGAAAGGCTGAGCTGGGTGGTTTGGACCCTGCTGATCCTTGCCTGACCAAACCTACCTGGGCAGTCTGGGCTGGGTTGGCTTGGGGAAGTGCACCCACACTCTGCCCTGGGGTTGGGGTGATAGCTGACAGGAGATTTGAGGGCTGTGTGCTGGAAGCCTTCTCACAAGTATTCATGCTAATCAGCCTTTGACTTTTAAAAAACATTTCTCCTGCTCTTGAGCTGATTTTTCTCTGCACAGTGAGGGCTTGGGATGACAACAATGTCTTTAATTATGGGGGCATTAAATCATAGCACTCAGCAGTGCCAGGGCTTGGTTATAATTTAAGCAGGAGAACGTTTCTAGAAAAATTAATTAATTGCTCATATGAATACATTATTCTTTTTTTTTTTCCCTGCTTAAGTCTGGCCAAGCAGAATTCCTTCCCAAGTCCTCCACCACAGCCCTTTGCAGATCATATTTTCCCTTATGGATTTTGATTCTAGTTACCTAAAGAGTCCTTTTGAGCCCTCAGGAAAATTTTCATAAATGCAGAAATTCAGGTGAAATGATTCTCTGACAATGCACTTTCTTATCCCTGGAGGCTACCAGTCTAGGACTGAAAGTGAGGAATTGAGCTATGCAAGGAATGAGGGTAATTTGGTGTCTGCCTGTTTCTCTGCTCATTCCATTTTCACAGAGGTATGACATCAGGTCCTGGAGCTGCAGTGGTGGTGTTCCACTCACTGGAACAATTGGTCATTTCTAGCACAGATATTTTTCCCTAAAAAGCTGAGTATTTTGGAACACATCATGGTATCACTTGCCACGCAAGAACTAAACTCATCTGCCACCATCTCTGTCTACAGAACAAGTGTGCTGAGAATAAAAAGCTTCCTAAATAGGTGCAATCTGCTGGAGAGAGGGCTGCATGAAAGCTGGCTTTAACTTTGCAGGGTAAGTGCTTAACACAGCTAAGCCATAGGGAGGGGGCTTCAGTGTGGAAATGCTGGAGGTGCTGCAGACACCCTTGTTCTGCACAGTGCCAGATTGGCATCCCTGAGAGAAAGCAGATGTGCAAAAACCTTGAGAGCTGGCACTGGTAGCCTAAAGCACTGAGAAGCAGGAAAGTGAGGGAGGAGATGACTGAAGGAACTGAACTGCACCTTGAGGTGCAGTTAAGCAAGGTGTTAGTGAATGGAAGGTGTTGTATCATGACCAAAACCCTTGTCTTGCTGAGTTTAGCTTATTTTGAAATAAAAAGGACACATGGCATTCTTGCATGCCAGGCTACTGGAGCATCTTTTCTTCCAGTTTGCACCATCTGCTCTGGATGAAGCAGCTCTGGCAGGCAGAAGGGAGGAGGACAATCCAAAAATCAGTGTTCAGCTGCACAGCCCTTGCCTTCCACTGCTGTGGCAGCAGATCTGGCTGGCCTTCTGCCTGCTTGCACCCCTGTAAATGTGGGTCCCCTCTCAGCTTCCCCTTAACATCCCTGGCAGCCTTGGGGCTCCTGGAGCTCATGGGCTCAAGAGTGCAGAGCAGCCCCTTCCTACGGGGTGAGAGCTGCTCTTGTGTCCTGGGCTCAGCGCTGGCAGGGCAGCGTGGGGCTGGAGGGGCTCTGCTTGAGGGGAGGGGGTTCCAGGGACACAGGACCACGTCAGGAAGACAGGAGGGAAGGCACAGTGCCAGCACGATCTCAGTGCTTGCGGGATGTCCTAAACATGTTTTTGGGGACAGGGGGTGACGACGAGACCAGGCACGAACTGCAGGCCTGGTGTGGGATGCCCAGGAAAGCCGAACATTGGCAAGAGCAGGTCCCAGCGGTGCCTGATGCTCAGGCCAGCGTTGCCGGCAGGGTTAGCTGAGGACAGGAGCAGAAGACAGCAGGACGTGCTCAGCCAGCGGGAGCTGCAGTGCTGTGCTCCAGCCAGAGGAGGAACATGGACTAAGGAATCAGCCCCTTCCCTGTCCTTGCAGCAAATATTTTCCCTGCTCCCCAATAAGCTGCAGCACTTTTTTGTCATCTGACTGCACAGGTTCATGCAGGTTTATTGATGCTTTCTCATAGATAAAACCCTCAGATTTTTTTCAGCCTCGCCTCCTTTGCTGTTTCTTACGCAGTCCCTGCTCTGCAGTCCCGTGAGGACGAGCAGTGCAGAGCCCTGCATGCTGATGGACACGGCCAGAGCTGCGACCCCGCAGTGCCTTGGCCAACTCCTGCACTCCGCTGAGACCAGTCCCTGCCAAATGCCCTCCTGCCACTGCTACCTCCTGCTGAAAGAGAGATTAAAAAATTAATTCATTGAGCCAAGTCTGTCTTAGGCTCAGGGATATTTTGAGGACTCTGCCACAATCTGGGTTTGTGCACAACTTCTGTGAGCGGCTGTGCAAAGAGAAGGCACTGTGCTACGAGTTGGTGTCCATTAATAGTGTGCAGGTTGCTTTTTCTTTTGACGCCCCAGGAAGCAATGACTCCTGAGATCTTGCCATTAACACTAATGCATTTTGAATTAGTCTGTCACAGTGGGGGACCCCTGACATTCAGGACCAGAAGCAAAACAAAGCCATCAGGTGCCCAGACCTGCGTGCACAGCCTCAGTGACATAAACCACCCATCTAATGTGCTGCTTACCAAGGATGTCTGTGAATTAAATTCCTTGTTTAGGCAGGATCCCAGGAGACACTTATGTACCAAACACCTTTGCTCTGCCCTGCCTGCACCATGGGCTGCCTGTGTGTGTCGGCGTGCAGCAGTCATGGATACAATCACGGATACAATCACGGATACAGCTGTTTTTCCAGCAGCTCTTGGTCCCCGGCATCACAAACCGACTCTGCTGCTTCATTTTGTTTCTGCAGAGCTCCCCCCTCCCTGCGGCGCGTTCTGTACGAGCGAGCGGACGTGGCTCCTGAAGGAAAAGTACAGACTGTGCTCTGCTCGTGCACTGACAAAAATTGATCTCTGCATTAATTAAAGCCTCTATTGTAAGTGACCTCGAGCTCCTAATGCATTTTAAAAATGAAGCTTCACCTACAGCAAATTCATACACGTAGGGGTGACCAGGCGGAGATTCCTACCACGGGGTGGTCTGCCTCCCTCCATGTCAGTGATGTGTCCCAGGATGGTGTCCAACGCCACAAGCACACGCCTGCCCGTGGCTCACCCTCAAATCCCTGTGTGACCAGGCAGGACACAAAGCTGATGTCCCCAGCTGCCTGCAGGGGAAGAGCACCAACCCTGACACCCTCTTGTGCAATGGTCCTGTTGCCAATGCGTTGTCTCTTCTCTCCTTCAGCCCGCAGCCACGGGATGCTCTTGCATTTCCCCTTCTGCACATGTTGTGGGGATGCAGCCATTGAGACCCCTCCCAGTCCTCACATCACAATTCACACTCACAATGAGCGAGGCCCAAAAATAACCAGGGAGGGAAGAAATTCACCCTGAGGTGGGGACTCCCTGGGGGTGGCCCTTGAGCCCTTTCCTTGTGTGGGCAGTGCTGGTGTGATGGGCTGCCTGGTGCAGTGGCCTCCAGTGTGCAGCACTGCATTGGGCCCAGAAAGAAAACTCCTCTGTGTGTGATTGTATTTGAAGGCTTGTGGGCTGGAGTCACCTGCAATGAACTGATGTGAAAGGGGAAAAGAACACAAAAAGGCCCTCTCAGGCAGAAAGCAGGGATGTAGCGGGTGGAGGATGCGGCTGCTCTCACAGGCACCATGGTAACACCACGGCTGCTGAGCTGCACCGAGCCCTGGCCATGGGGGTCAGCAGGAGGGCTTGGGGTGGAGATCTACCTTGGGCTCACCTCCCAGGAGTGACTGTGTGTTGTGAGGTGAGTTTTTGGGTACTGTCCCTGGGTCACTGCTCCCCACAGTGATGCACTGGTTGTAGAACCATGGAATGGTGGGGATTGGGTATTCCCCATGTCAGCTGCTGCAGGCTGATGGCTCCCTCTGCTTTTTGACCTGGCTGAAGACCATTTCACCCAGGAACAAGTGCCTGACAGAGGCAGCAGAAACTCCTGCCCAGGCAAGCTGCTTTTTATCCCAGTATTGGTGGAGGAGCCCCCTCAGGAGAGGCGAAATCCCAAGGGGTGTGTGCCCAGAGCACAGGACTCCTCCTCCTGGCTCTGCCCCACTTGCAAATTCACCGCAGCACCCAGGAGCTCAGAGGGGCCTTGTTCCCTGCTTGCCTTGTGCTTTTGTCCTGCCTGTTTCCAGAGGGTAGGGCTGGTCCCACCACCACATGCTGCCTGTTACCCTTCGTCAGGGCTCTGATGCACCTAATGATGAATTCCCAGCCCTTTGAGAAGGGATTATGTCTTCCAGAGACTAGAACAAAATATTATAAACTTAAAATAGCTGCTTCCTTATGGAATATGCCAACAAGCCCTACTGAATACTCAGTAGAGTGTAAATTTGCATCCATTTGCATACATATCCATAATTTTCACCTCACCCATCAGCCCTGCTCCATAAAGATGCACTGCCTGACATTGTGGGCAGATGATGGTGTTTGACACAGGCCAGCACTAACAAGGCCCATTAGTGCCACTGCCCCAACCCTCATCAGAGATGGGCTGGTGTGACTATCCCCAGCCCTCAATTCCTGCATGCACCCCTCCCTGGGGACCCTGGCATCAAACTTCCTTCCCCGTCTACCATGAGAAGATTTTCTCACCTCAAGGAATAACAGAATAAATTCCCAAAGGTCCAAGAGGGTTTCTTACCTATCAGTCCAGGCACAGAGAGAAGGAGCAAGCTCCAGAAGATTCCCTGGGGAGGGAATTGTTTAATCAGGACTGCACCTCACCAGCACCCAGTGGACAAGAGTGAGAGGAAGAATGGGGACCCTGAGCAGAGATCCCCAGCATTGAGCACGCTGCTGGAAAGCAAAACAACCTTCCAGCTAATGGGTCCAGGCCCTGAAGGCTCTGGGTCATATTCTAAAATGTGTTTGAGCACTGAATTTCTGTCATGCGTCCAGGGGTGCTTCCTTCAACCTGCTGTGTGCCCTGGGGCAAATCCAGCAGAGTGCTGGCTAAAGCATGGGGTGCTGAACTAGACCCCAACTTCTCTGGATACCATCTGAGACCCAAATCTCAATGTTGAACTATCTAAAAAGAACTGATACCTGCAAAATACAGTTTAAAACCCAGAAGTAACACCAGGGAGGCCATGTCTGTGTGACTGAGTCCCAACAGTGAAGGTCTGCTATGGTTTCCTTCACTGCACAGACACTTTTATTCAGGTGGGATCTTCTTCTGGCTTGAATCCCACCAGGAGTGATGTGAGGGACTGTGAGGGCTATGAGGGCTGGAGAGGTAGTGGTGTTCTGAAGGGAGTGGTGTCTGCCCCTAGCATGAGTCCACACCATCAGGTCTCTGTCTCACTTGCATCATACAGAGGGTTGAGGTAGAAGACCTGGAGATCTTTGGGTGTCTCCTCTCCAAGGTCAGCAGCTGGAGGCTCCTGCAACAGCAAGGGAGGAAAAACAACCGATGGGGAAGAGAAGCAAAACCCTTGGCAAAACCCACCCAGGGCTGAGTCCCTGCAGCAGCTGAGAGGCTGGTGACCTGAGGGAGAACAGGAGTGTCCCACAAAACCCTCCTGGCCTGGGGAAAGCACGATCTCTGTCAGGGTAATCCCAAGAGGCTTTCAGGAGTGTCACGGCACCCAGCAGCTCCTGCCCATGCCCTGAGCACCCCGGTGTGCCTGGCAGTGGTGACTCACCACGCTGAACATGGGGTTGTCGAAGCCTGTGTCACTGGCTGGGGCAGGGGACGCCGGCTCCTCCATCCTCTCCCAGAGCTGGTGCCGGTGCAAGGCAGGCAACCTGGGGAAGAGCTGGGCATCACCAATCCACATCCCTCCCATCCCCACAGCTCCCCCAGCTGAAACCCGGCGTCCTTAAGAGGCGGATGGGAAAATATACGGGGCAAAATGTCAGTCTGTTATTGAAATGGGATATTTGTACCCTTTCCCAGGGAAAAGCAGCTGTACCCAGCAGAAATCATTAAGCCTGGAGATCTGGGACCTGCATTCTGGAGGGAGGAGTTTGCAGAGGCAGACAACTCTAGCACAGGCTTCACTTTGGAGCAATCATTCCTTCCCTATGGCCTAACTGAATTGCAACAGAGCTGACACCTGCTCCCACTGTAATCTCAACAAGTATTAATTACTTTTATCATTACTTTTATCACATTATCATTTTTCCATCTTAATCACCATCACTACTTGTTATTATTTTCTTCATTACTTTTATCCTAAGGGTCCCAGTCACTGAGGACTCTCCTGCACTGGGCACCTGCTGCAGGTGGGCTCAGCAGTAGGTCCATGTACATCACCTCAGGAGCTCTGAGGGAAGCTCTGCCAGGCCCCTTTTGGTGGAAATAAGGGGGACCTGCAGCACGAGTGGGACAGGCCCTGGGCTTGTGTTCAGTTCTGTCTCCTGTAGCTACACAAAATTCCCTCCTGCTGCTGACAGGACTGGTTTCAAAGGCCTGTCCAGCATCCAAAGAAGCATCAGTGAAAGATAAATCATCAAGTAGCAATTATGGGTCTGGGAGTTTTATTTAGAAATTAAATGAAGGCATGGGTTTACTGCTAGGAAATACCATGTCAGCACGTGTCGAGCAGCAGGGCAAGTGTTCCTGGCCAGGGCCACTGCTGCACAGTGACAAAATCCCAGTGGAGGAGGCAGGAGGGAACAAACAACCTGACTTGTGAGCCTGTGTCACGGCAGCCCCAGCACTGGGGAGCTCAGCATCCCCTGGCAGACACAGATAAACTTTGCACATGCAAATTTAAGCAATTCCTGGCCCCCGGTTATCAAGTGTGTTAAGTCAACCCCACTTGCCCACAGCAGGGGACCCTGCAAAACCCTCCACAAGAAGGTGGGTGCATGTGGGAGGAGCAGAGGTGGGTGCCCCAAGCACCTGCTGTGGGCACTGCTGGGATGTCCCTAATCACTGCCAGGCCCCATATCCAAGCTGTGAGGGAAAATGGTGATAGAGGACGGGTATTTCTGACTAGCTCCCAGCTGTGGTGCAGTCAGGTGCACCCTCCAGCCCTCCCCTGGGACCTGCACTCCGTACTCCATGCTGTGTGAACAAGTAATACACCAGAAGCTGCACTTGCTCTTGGATGCTGCCTCACCCTTTAATGGTTATGAAGCTGCGGGACAAGTATTTTGCATTATTTTGATGCATTTCTATTGAGCTGCTGGCAGGTTCAGTCCTCCCCTCCCCAGCAGGGCTGCAAACTAATGGTGCCAAGGAACAGGAGATGTCACCAGGCACCATGACTAGGCTGTGCAGAGCTCCAGCAAAGCTGCAGCAGCCCTGCTCCCACCCAAGCACGATGCACCCTGCCAAGAGGCAGCTCCTCCTCGTCATGGAGGAGAATGAAGCAACAGTCCAAGAGTGCAGAAGTGCTTTTTAGCCACCTCATCTCCAGAAAACCATGAGGAGCAAGGACAATTTTAAACTGACACAGGGCAGGTTTAGATTAGATATTGGGAACAAACTCTTTACTGTGAGGGTGGTGAGGCACTGGCACAAGTTGCCCAGAGAAGCTGTGGATGCCCCATCCCTGGAAGTGTTCAAGGCCAGTCTGGTTGGAGCTCTGAGAAACCTGGTCTAGTGGAAAGTGTCACTGGCTATGGCAGGGGGTTGGAACTAGACGATCTTTGAGGTCCTTCCAACCCAAACCACGTTGTGGTTCTGTGAACAGTAATGTTGGGGGTAGCAGGCTGCCAGGGCATGCCCCTCTCCGTGGGAGCTCTGGGCAGCACCGTGTGCCCCTGTGTGCCAGGCTGGAAGGACAGCCTGGGCTGGCAGCTGCTCCCAAGCAGAGGCAGCCTGAATATCTGCTGCTGGCAGAAGCCCCATCCCTACCTCAGCTTTCCCTTTCTGTAGAGAAAGAGGATCCCTCCAAGGAACAGGAGACTGAAGAGTATCCCCATGACTGTTCCCGCTGTGATCCTGCTCATTGGGTGGCTCCCCACCTGCCCGCTGGCAGTGCTGCCAGTGGCCACTTCCATTTTGCCACTTGAAATGCCGAGAGCTTCACCTGGGAAGAAACAGGAATGAGGATTGTACAGGGCAACACATCCCCACACCCATGGCAGAGGGAGCCTTCAGCTGGGTCCTGCTTGCCTGGTTGATCGCCCTTCCCTGGGAACAGGGATGGGATTCACAGGCGGATGGACTCAATGGGGACAAGCCCCTGTGGGTCTGCCACCCACACAATGACCACCAGGTCCCCTGGCTGTGACCTGTGTGCCCATCAGCATCTGCCAGCTTCCACTGTCTGCCTCCACAAGCAGCGTTCTGGCTGCAGAGCAGCTCTGCAGACAGGGGACCTGGGGGCCCTGGCAGGCACCAAGCTGGTCATGGCCAGACACGGCATGGAAGCACACTGGTATCCCAGGCTGCATGAGGAGAATTGCCAGCAGAGCAAGGGAGGTGACCCTTCCACTCTGCTCTGCCCTGCCCTGGTGAGCCACAGCTGGAGCACTGAGCCAGGCTCTTCTCAGCAGCACCCAGTGACAGGGCAAGAGGCAATGGGCAGATACTGAATATGGTAAATTCTACTTAAATATCTATATTTATCTAAGTATTTATACATAAAAGACTGGTTTACTGCAAAGATGGTCAGTTGTGGAGACAGGCTGTGGAGAGATGCTGTTCAACCTCCGTCCTTAGCAACATTCAAACCCCACTGGACATGTGGGCTGCTGGCAGGGAATACAAAGCTCTGGCCAGCAGTGGGTATGGGTGCCCCTGCAGGGGACCTGCTGAGGAGGACAGGGGTGTTACCGTGCTGTGCTATGTTCTGCATGATGTCTGCTGCCAGCTGCTCCGCAGCGGTGCCCGCCTGCACTCCTGCTCTGTCATCAATCAGCACAATTTGGATGAGAGGAGCGGCGCTTCGGGACATGATGCCCAGGAAGGTCTGTGCTTTGTGCACCTTGGATATGGCCATCTGCACGCCAGCGTATTTGGGCTTCCCAAAACACAAGGAGACACGTAAAGCCAGTGAGAGGGTAGGCACAAATTAGTCACATCTCCAGACAGCCATGATGGGTGCAGCTGCAAGGCCCACCTGAATCTTCATGTGGGCCCCACCACAGAGCTGCCATCCCTGTCACAGCAGTGCTGTTGCATTTCCCAAAGGAGAGGCTTGTACGTTCCCTGTCTCCCAAGCTGTGACCAGCACCCAGTACACAATGGGCCCCCATGGAGGAGAGCATACTGAGAAAGCAATTTCATGTATCACACCCATTAAAAGCTGTATTAAGGCATGTGGCTGTAAGGAGGGCAGGCAGACAGCTTTCAGCTCAGGATCAATAGAGCAATACCCTGGTATCGAATCTCCCAGTGCAACGCAGAGCACACCTCCTCCTCTGGCAGGCCCTGGCAAAGAGGAGGGATGTCATGTTGTGTCTGACAAGCAGCAGCATGAAGTGATGCTTTACAGAGCATCTGAGAGCTGGCCAGTGCCAGTCACCCACCCAGTGCTTGCCTACTGAGGAATGGAAAAGCAGCTCAGTGTTGGCCAGAGGCCAGGGAATGCCCTGCTGCAGGTTTGCACCATCCCAGCTGGGTGCACTGAGCTCCCATGGGACCTAGACCTGCTCTCCTCTGTTTTCTAGAGCAGAGTTGCCAGCAAGCCCCCCTGCATCCTTCCCCATTGCAAGCCAGCAGCTCTTCCTGCCCTGAGCTGAGGGGATGGTGGGGCTGTGGTGGGGAGCAAGGGACCCGGCTCCCACAGCAAGCGGGCACATCCAAGAGGTCACATGGGGAGCAGGGGCCCTGCAGGGTGGTGGGGAGTGAGCTGCACCCCTGGCATTGCTGGGACTGCATGCCCACCCCAGACAGTCCCACAGCCATCAAGTCACTGGCAGATGTGGCCAGTGGCCTGTGGTTTCATTAGCCCCTCCCAGTCTGACAGGCTTAGTACCTGGCTCAGCAACTCTTGGACCAATCTGTCCTGGTACTTCTGAAGGTCAAAATCAGGAGTAAAATCCAGGTTAATGGTGGCCCCTGCAGCCAGAAAACAGACAGACATCAAACTCACCACATGTGGGCAGAGAGCAGCCATGGCAGCACAGCTCTGACTGCCTCGATAGGCACTGGGGACCCTCTGGTACCCTGTGCAACTGGTCTGGCTGGGCTCAGACAGAAACCTCCCCTGCTGGTCTTTTTGTCAGCTGGCTTTGATAAAAGGCTTTTGACTTTCCAACATATTCTGGAGAGAAGCTTTCCCTGGAAAGTTTTCTCCCACTTATCCCTCTGGGGAGTTATTCATGTCCCTGGTTTTGGGGCCATGAGGCTGTGGTGCAGCAGCATTACCCTGGCTTTGGGGGGAAGGCTGAGAGGAGGGAGAACACCTGTGCTCCCCGCATCACTGCACTGCAGTCATGGAGACAAATATTTTCCTGAGACAATTCCTGAGAAAAAATTTCAGCATTTGCTGAAATTTTTAATTTTCCTAAAGACTGTAAGAGACTATGCTTTTAGGAGCACATTGGAGAAACATATGGTGCCATTTTAATGAATTTGGTATGACATACCAAGTATTGGATACCAAGTATCCAGGTACAGTTGTGCATGAAAAATTGCCCCTAGCAACATTTCATGCAGATTAATGGAGGAGCACCCATTGCACAGAGAAGACTGTCAATCTGCATGCTTTAATTTTAAATGAAATTAAACAAGCTGGCTGTTGGGAAGCTGACATTACAGTGGAAAAGGTTGCATTTCCTCTGCGTGTTTTCAGCTGCATAAACTCAGCAGAGCCCTATTAGCTTGACGAGCTGTGACATCCTGACAGGATAAACCAGAAGCAGGGACAAAGGGCTGCGACTCAGAACAGGCTCCCAAAAGCCAGGATCTCTTCAGAGAGACATGCTGGGAAGGTGGCATGATCGGATCTGCACATGGGACCCACAGATGGGACCCTTGGCAGCAGTGACACAGCAAAACTTCAGCTTACAACCAGCAGCAAGCACCCCCTGCTCCCAACTTTCCCCCATGGAGCCAGGGGAAGCAGGCTGGGGCAGCTGGCGTGGCAGGGAGAAGGAATAGGGCTGTGTCCCCCACTCACCACAGACCCCACAGCAGTGGCCAAGGGGCTGCAAAGGGCTCTGGCACGCTGGCTCTGGGCACTGCCTCCCTGATGCCCTGAGCAGGGCTGCGCAGATGCGGGGGCCATCCTAAAGGAGAGCAGGGCAGCGTCAGTCCCTCACCCCACACACTGCACTGGAGCCCCCAAAATGGGAAAGGGAAGACTCACCAGGGCGTTCCCGCAGGCACAGCCAGACTTATCAGGACAGCCAGTGCCTGTCACCTGGAGAGTGCCATTGCCATGAAACTGCAGCGGGGCAGAGGGGCTCCCCAGGTACCCAGCCCAGGATGATGGGGTATTCAGCTCCTGTGCAGGGAAGAGCAGCAAAGCAGGTGAGTATCCCAGGATAGGTCCCAGTGCTTGCCCCAGGCACCCAGCCATGCTGCTGGGACACCTGGTGTCACATCTGATGGCCATCACTGGGAAGCCCCACTGCAGGCAGTGATGAAGCAGGAAAACCCTGCCAATACACCTATTCCATCTTTTCCCCTGGACCAACAGAAAAACTCTCTAAAACCAAAAACAATGACAATGAGATGGCTGGGCCTTTTCTTCTTTTGCTTTCCATCTTTCTGCTGGCTCAGAGAATTCAAGTTACCAGCTTTCCACTACTGGGAGGAAGGGGGCTGGGTCTGAGCTGTTTTCCTTCTATCTGGGCAGAATTTCTATGTGCTTGGCATTAGCAAAGGCTGAGCTGGACTGACCAGCCTCATCCTGCCAAGTCACCCGTGACTCCCTCACCCACTCTCTTCCACAGGAAGTGTCTCCATGCTCTGGAACAACAGGCAGATTTCTCAGGCCCTAGGGTGAAAACAGTCATCACAAAGCACAGAGTAGGCTGGCTACAAAGGGATAGAGAAGCTCATAAGGTCAGTTCTTAGGAAATATGCTGTGATCATCAAAAGCACCTTCTCCTTCCATCTCATTGCTCAGCAGCAGCCCCTGCCCGAGGGACAGTCAGCAGTGGTCCCTGGGGGGGATGATGTGCTGTGGGGTAGTCTGAAGCATCAGCAGGACCAGCATCACTCTGAGCACCCAAAAGCATCTGCCTCTGCATCCCTGGGGCTATGTGGGCCTGGGGTGAGATCCACTGGGGCGCTGCCTTGTTCAGACTCGCCTGCACTTGCCTGGGCGCCGACTAAGTCTATTACTCAAAAAGCAGCTACCTAATGCCTGGCCCCGAAATGGCAGATCCCAGCCAGCACAGCAGCAGAAATAATAAATAACTTATGAAATGCCTGCCGCATCTCCCACTCCTGGAAGGAGCCTGTGTTTACTGCTGCAGCTCCTGTGATCTTCTGCTCCTCTGACCAGGAGGGACAGGGCTCGTGAGGAGCCTGATTTCCAGGCTGTGGCACAGCAGGCTGCCAGCACTTCTATAATTATCCCTCCAATCAATTAAAGAGCAGTGCTGAAGCAAAGCTGGGAAATGATCACTGGGCCACAGGCCACGTTAAGGTCGGGTGCAGGAGGGAGGTGTCCCCAGAGGGTCCCTGAGCAGCACAGCTGCAGACACGTGCCTGGGAAGGGAGCGACCCCTGGGAGCCAGAGAAGCTGCCCTTTGCTGACGGTTTGACCTGTGCATATTGGCCCGTTTCTAAACATTCATAGTGAGACAGCCTGCGCTCCCACACTGCAGGGAGGGAGCCAATAACAAACTGGTTGATGCAAAAAGTCATCGAGGCCATCCACAGCAGCAGCAGCAGCAGCTCATGAAGCTGCAGCCCCACGGGTGTGCCCCATCTCCCTGTGCAGCGCTGCTCCCCCCCTCGGGGCTGTGGTGAGAAGGTGTCGAGCCAGTTTCTCTTCCTCCCCACCTTACCTGGCCCATGACAGAGATGCTGCGGAGGTGAATCACGGGCTGCGATGAGTCGGTGTTTACGCGGAAGGAGGTTTCGGGCTGGAAGATAACATCATCGTAGCGGCACGGGACGCGCTCCTGGTCCACAGAGAAGATGGGCCCGCTCGGCCTGAGCTCCCCGCTGGGAAGAACATCCTGCCACAGCGTGGGGTCGAACCATGCACGGTGCTCAGCGTCAGCAAACCTCGCTGTTCCACCTGGAAAAGGGACAGAAAAGGCTGAGCACGACCCAAACCCAAATCCAAAGCCCCAGCAGATGCATCTGGGTTGGTAAAACCAGGCAGTGTCTGGCCTGAAGTGAAGGATCTCACCTGGTGGGCAGGGAGCCGAGGGTTGGCCCTGGCACCACCCTCATGGGCACCCACTGCAGGCATTTCCCAGAGCTTGGCAAAGCTTCCCAGAACTCAGGGCTGGGGTCTCAGCCCAAATCCCACATCTGCCTGCAGGCTTCCAGGCCCAGATCCCGCAGGATATTTTTCCCCCATTTTTTAAAGCTCATCCTTCTGGTTAAGGAGGAAAAACATATGCTTGTATGCTGAGTAACAGCTAAACCTGATAAAAATGGGTATGATAATTCATGTCCCAGTTTCCCAGCAGCCTGGCAGGTCTGCAGAAATGTGACCAGCCCAATTCCCTGCAGCAGGTAACCCCACAAAGCCAGTGCCCCATTTAACTATAAATTGTTTAAGCACTATTTCCCTGCTGGTTAGTCTTATCATGCAGTGCCCTGATTCCTTCTCTCCCTTCCCAGCAGCTGAACCTCTACCAATTCAGCCAGCATGCAGGTACTTAGTGACTGAATTATTTGCATTCATTTTGAAATCATGCTTTAGAGAAGTCAATTTGTGAAAGTTGTCCCAGAAACACCAGCAGATTTCAGGGGAGCAGTGCACAGTAAGCAGGAAAAGCCCAGCGCCAAGCACAGAAGCCAAAACATCCCTGCTAGGGGGGCAAACAGCCCCCCCCAAAAAAAAAATTATAGGGATGAAGGATTTCAGAGTGGCTCCAGACAGTCTTAAGATACAATCCTTCCTCTGGGGAGACTGATTTAGACTTTTTCTCTCTTTTTTTCTCTTTTTTTTCCCATTCAGAGTGTAGGCACAGGTGCTCTGTTTGAATGCTTCCTTCTCTGTGGAGGATGCGTGTGTGGGGCCAAAGGCCAGCTTGTTGTGATGGCCGTGGTTTGGTTCACCAGTGTGTAACTCCTAACTGGTTTTCTTTACAAACACCATGGCAAAAAAAATAAGGGTTTTGATGTGGCTACATGCTTAATAGGCAGGGGAAAATACAAACAATATTTGCCTCTCTGCTACAACTTCAAAAGCTTCCCTACTATAATTACTCTTTTAGAAGACAGGTGATCTAGGAGGAAAAAAAGATCTGATGTGAGGGAGGTCATCAAAGAAAAGGTAAGTATTGAAGAGGAGTGATTCACTTCGCTCTGAGGTAGGACCTTTGTAGAGGTATTTGGGCTGAATTTGCATGATTCATCACAGGCTGACGGGGTGCCTGGTTTGGGCACTAAATACCTGAGTCACAGCCTGGATCCCAGCTGCCATCGAAAGCTGTGAAGGCTGCACCAGCTGCCAGCACGAATTCTCCGTTCAGGGGCAGGTACTAGATGAAGGATGCAGAGTGTTACTGTCCAGCTGCCAGCCACCCAGGCTTGTTACCAAATAACACTGCTAATTATCAGGCTGCCTATTACACTCACAGTCTCCGAGGCACTTTATAGTTATCAGGAGCTACCCTTACTGTGCCCCATGTACATGAGAAAGTATCAGCTCCTGGTTTTATGGATGGGGATCCTGCAATGGGGAGAGGCAGTGTGAATGTCTTCCACAACACAGAAAAGCATTCAGAGAAGCAAGAAAAGGAAAAAGCAAAATAAGTTCTTTGACAGTTTCTTCCCCCTCTTGTACACATTCGCAGCAGCTCAGGAATGGATTTATACATGGTTGGTACACCAAGAAAAACCCAACCTTACTCTGCAAGTGCCAGATGCCCCCTCACTTAATGAGTTCCCACCTCCAAGAGCTGTGCTTGCCCCACAAAATATAAATCAGGAGCCCAGGCTATGCTTGGTACAGTGTCAGGTAGTGAATTTGCACTGAGCACAAGCTAAGGGAAACACACAGTGGCATTTAGAGCAGCTTGCCATAGCCAGACTCTCTTCTTGTTGGGTAGGACATCACCAGCTGGTAGTCAGGGTCACAGTACTGTGACCTGGCTTCAGCCTGCAGGGCCCACCCATTGACAAACCTCAACAGGCACAGCTCTGCCATGGGAACCTTTTCAGCAAGAAACTGTGGCCACCTGGGTCACCAGCCAGCACTGCTAACTCTGGGACAGGCCCTGGCAAATGATCAACTCAGGCAACTCATCCACAGCAAACAGGCTATTCAGCCCAGCCCATCTTATTTTACGTTTAGAAACGGCAGAGGGAAAGTCATGGTTTTTTCCAATATTTTAGAGTCAGTGATGCTCAAGACACCCTTCTCTAACTTGGTCTATGCAGTGTTTTAGCATCACTTCCAACAGCAGCTGAAAGCCCTCCAGGACTGAGTTACACCAACGTACAGGGTCCTGTGCTCCGGCAGTAAAAGTTAAATGGGATTTTAAGGTTTCATCTAATTAATTGGTCTTTAAATATGAATGTAGGTTAGAGAAAGCAAGACTTATGACTGACTGCTGCATGGTGGCCATGACAGCTCTCTGTCCCTGGCCAGTCTTGCCTAAGGATGCTCAGTCCCACTCAGAGGCCGCCATGGGGAAGGGATGGGGGAGGTGGACAAGGTAAAAAGCTCATCACCCCCAAACTGTAGGTACGCACCTGTTAAGAAGTTGAGTGCCTTGTTGGTGCAGAGCTTTGAAGGCCTTAGCCCTGGTGCTCCTCTTGGTTCAGGAACCATGAGAAGCCAGGATAGAGAGCAGAGGGTGGATGTCACCAAGAAGAGTCCCACAGTGCTCCTCTGCACCATCTGCTTTGGACCCAGCAATGCCATACATTGGGCTGGACAAGAGGGGATGACACTGGGAATAACTGAGGTTGGGGCAACGTGCCCCAAGGGCATGGAGTCTTCCCCCCAGCCAGGAAGAAGCCTTTGCCTATGGACACTGCTCCATCAGACCACAGGCTGTGTCCTGCCACCAGGTTCTCTGAATTTCTATTACTTTTAGTAGAGGAAATTTGTCCAATAATGAAGCACTGAAAAAGGCTGAAAGGTTTGCCAGGATACAAAAGGCATCATGTCCTTTAGCTGCAGATGAAAAAGCCATCAAAACACGTCTGTTTTGAGGCTCAGGACTTGGCCTGCATTCAGCTGGGTGAGGGCAATGCTACCAGCTTCAACCACAAAATGCTGTACTTCAAGTGCCCTGGCTTGTTTTCCTCTGAGCTCAGGCAGGAGCAGGCAATGGGACATTTTGGAGCAGTCAGCTGCTGCCCATGCTCAGGCCAGTGCCAGCCCAGTCCCTTCTTCCAGACTGGCTGGGCCATTGGAGCCCCTGGGCGCTGCCTCTTGCCCAGTTTGCAGGCTGGCCCCTGCAGGTGGCTGTGCACAGTGGGGCCAGGCAGGAAGGGTGGCCAGCTGGCTGCTGGGGCCATCTGAGCTGCTCAGCATGGGCCTTTGGATGGGATGCAGGAGATCCTTTCACCAGCACAGGGTACCAGCTCTTCACAGCAGTCAGCTCTGGGCACTCAGACCCAAAGCTGCAGGGATCTTTGGGGGGAAGAAGGAAAATCATCCAGCAGCTGCTGGTGAGGGAGATGGTTACACAGCAAGACCATGACTGGGCTCTGCTTGCTTTCCCAGGCTGCTGAAATTGGTGTTTGTGAGTGTGGGTCAAGACCACTGGGTTGGGAAGTCCCTGCTCTCATCCCTGCCTGCCTGACAGCTCTCTTCCTTGTAGTTACCACTTTGACTACGACCATGGGTCAGAGCTTCCCAAACACCCTGCGATGACCATGCAGGACATAAGAAGCTTTTGTGTCCAAGGGGGTTGTTCATTCAGACCTTCACAAACTAACTAGTGGAGAAGGAAAACATGTCAAGGGTTCATGTGGTGGGGCTGAGTTCAGGATGGTAAGACAGGAGATGAGCTATAAGAGCATAACTTGCTAGGTTAGGGATGCACACACGGATGCACAACACCGGTTCCATGACCAAGCGAGGTGGTGCATCCTGCATGTGCTTGGGAGGGCAAGCAGGTCTGCATGGACCAGCAGGACACAGCACTAGTTCTGCTCAAGAGGAGAGCTGGGAGAAATGCCTCATGCCAAATCTGCCCCATGCCTGCAGCGCCTGTGCTCTGGAGACACTGGTCTCTGAGCTCTCTGGACAAGATGCAGCTTCTCCAGCCACCACAGGAGATCCCCCTCCACTGCTGAGCCCAAAATCCCAGGCTGGCAGGCCTTCCAGAGGAAGCTGCTCATGTGGGTGTCAGTGTGGCAGGGAAATGAGAGTGAGCACACACCATGTCCCTTCATACCCTGGGATTACCCAAACACTATAAGCACCAGCCCTGGAATTAAGATGCAACAAAACACAATGCAAGACAGGGGACAGAGTCACCTCATCTCCACAAACATGAAGTTCAGGAAGAGCTCTGTACTTCTGCTTTGCCACAGGAATTTCTGGGGCTGAGCCCTGCAGTTATGGCTCCTTGCCCACTGAGGCAGCCGTGCTGCACATCCACCACCAGCCCTGCCTGAGATTCTCACCACTGGGCAGTGTTTCAGGAGTGTCTCCATCATCCAGTGCATCTTTGTAAATAATTTGCCCTTTCTTTTTTCCTAACATAAGTTAAGCATCTCGGCTCACTGCAGAGGACAAATAGAGACTCTGGTTGGGCAGTGGTTTTCTACCTTTGGGAGTTTAGTATGGAAATTGCATACAGGTTGGGCCACTTTCCAAGTACAATCTGAACTGAGCAATGACAGGTACCAGTGGACCAAAGCCAAAAAGCTGGCAGTTTCATCTGCTTTCCCTTCCTCCTGCCAACCTGTACTCCAGGGCCATTAATGCAGCCAAGTGCTTGAGTCCCATTAGTCATTTTCCATCCCTGATACAGGTAAATCACTTATCTCCTCAGTTATCATTATCAAGTGTAATGACAACTGAAACACAGGCACCATTTTTCTTATCAAAGTCAGGGAAAAAAAAAAATAGGGAAGACCCTATGTGGGCAAAGTCCCGAGAGATGGCTTTCCAATCAGGTGGCTTTTGATTGGAACCAGCCTCAGGCACATCCTTGAGTCACAAGCATTGGGCTGAGATGACTGACAGGAGCACTGTGACTGGCATGTCACCATCATCAGACTAGGAAAAATGCAGCACTTGTGCTTTAACCTGGGTGAAGAACACTTGTGACTGCAGCCAGGTCTTCCCCCAGCCTTGCTTTTATTTTTATATTTATATTTTATGCTTTATATTTTATTCAGAAGCATCAATGCATGTGAATTCCTTGCTTGGATGAGATGGTGCCACCATCCCCATCACTCAACACTAAGACTGCCTAGGCACACTGAGCTCCACAGTGCTGCAGCCACAGCTGCACCAGCAGGCAGGTCAGCAGCCATCAGCCCCTGAGTACATCCCCTTGCCTGGCACCCAGCCCAGGAGCAGCTTTGGCCCTGGTGCTGCTGACCCTCCATTGAAAAACATCACTGGGATAGGATGCAGGTGGGCTATGGCTCCAACACAGACTGTTGTAACCCACCACAAGCAATAATGCACAAGGGAAATTACTTCCATTTCATCTTTCCCATTACTGCTCTGCTGGGGCAGAGGCAGCCCGCAGACAGAGGCAGGCAGCTGGAGCAGCAGGGTGGACCCTGCCCATTCTGCCCACAGGTGGGAACAGCAGGGATTTTCCCACGTCTGCTGGGGCTGGGGGTCTCAGCGCAGCTGGTGGTGGTGCCCGGGTGATACCCAGCTGTTGGCTGACACCCCAGAAAGGCACAGGGCCAGGATCACCCACAGGTGAATCCCTCTGACAACTCTGGAGCATTGCCAGGGACTCGCTTGCAGCAGCATTTATTGGGTTCATTACTGAGGCTTCATTTATTCACCTTCTGGTCCAGGTGAAGCTTTCACCTGCACTCTCAGGACAGTGTCCTTCCCCTCAGCCACACATACCACACCATATCTTCAGTTTGCTGCCAGAGCCAGCCTGTTCCTGCCACAGCCCTTGATCCCACAGCAGCTAGTCCAGGTCCCCAGCAAGACAGGATGACCTCCAGCCACCCCAAGACCTCTGTGTGTGCCAAGGACGGTCACCTGCTGCTGGAGTAGCACCTTGATGCCCAAAGATCTCCCTGCCCATCCACATGGTTCCATGAGGAATGAGGCTTTACCTTCCCAAGGAAACCAGGCCAGAACTGCAGCCTGTATCCCCACAAAGCCCATGCTCATGCAGGCTGGTGCAGCACGCCTGGGGCACAGGAGCTGGTGCTGCTGTCCATGGGCCCCACCAGCATTGTGGGGGATGCCCACAGCCCTGCTCTGATCCCAGCAATAGCTCACCCCTCTGCTTCTGACCCAGAGCAGGCAGGAGCACAGGCACAGGAGCAGCGTGCTAGGCGATATCATCATTTCAGCGTCATCCCCTGCAAGCTAACGAGGTGCTTGGCTGCTCTCCCTCCCCTCCTGGCCAGCAGCAGCAGCACAGCCGCGCTGTCATTAACGCCAGAGCCGGCTCCCTTGCTGTGTCTGCTCATCACATTTTAGGTTGTGTTTCAGCACAAGGGCTGCCCAACCTGGCCTTGCCACCACATTCCCTGGCAAAGGGGTGGCCTGACACATCAGGTTCCCAACATATCGCGGTCCTGCCCATCCCTACAGAGAAGCCACAGCTCCTGGCCATGCCACACAGGTAGGTGCTGCCTGGTACAGCCCCTGCCCCTGTATCCCCATGGATAAACCTCCCCATAGGGCCCAGTGAAAGCCATGGGAGGATAAAAAACAAAAACAGACCCAAAAAGCCCACTAACTTGATTGCAGATGCCCAGTACAGACTTCTAGCCAAACAGGTCCCGACAGCGTACAGAAATCAGGTGTCAAAGGGACAAGGGAAGCCCTTTGGGTAGCTGAAGACATTGAGCTCTGGATGCAGAAGACACAGAGAGGCTTAAAGACATTTGCCAAATCTATTTCAGATTAGTTAAGCTCCTTTCCCTGAACTTTCCTCTACAGACAAGGTCAGAGAAAGCCAGGAAGAGGCTTGAGGTGTGGGCAGAGGGGCCATGCCCAGCAGTGAAGGGATGGCAGACGGTCCATGGAGCAGCTTCCCAGCCACACAGGCTCCAGCATCCGCTACAGCCCAGGATGCTGGCAAGCTGCTCTGCTCATCACAGACTTTAGTAACTCCTCCTGCTGGAAACCAGCCTGAAATGAGCAAATAGACTCGGGGAGATGAGTGTAAATGGCTGTTTTACCAAACTCCTTTGCTGCACGCACCTTCATTGTAAATGCTGACAAAGAAAAGACTGCAGGATTCCATCTTGGAATTATGTGCTGGCACACACTCCCTTGAAATTTTTTATCTTCATCTTAGGGGAAGGAAAAAGAATCCCTTTTCTGGCTGTCTCATTACCCCGCTGTCTGGGAGGAGGTGGGGGAGGGAGCGCCGGTGCCTGGGACTAGCGCGAACTGTGGCAATTCATTAGAGCCGGTGCCCCTGGAGAGCAATTGGCATTTCAAGATCAATCTCTGCCAGGAACCGAGCAGGAGCATCCTGCAGCAAAGCCGAGTACATTCTGCTCTCGCAATTAGGCAGCTAAAAATATAAGGCTGGGGGAGGTGTCCCTGGTCAGACCCCAGTGCCACTCCGAACCCTTGCCCAGCCTTGCAGCCCCTTGTAGGGCAGGCAGGGAGGGGGTACGGACAGATGCCGCCCCACAGCAGAGCTCGGGGATGGGGCAGAGCTGGAAAGGTGATGTCAGGGCTGCTGAGTAACCCCAGCCAGTGTCCTGATCCTGGGGTTGAGCAAGGCTGCTCTGCCCATGTGAATAAACCCGACTCCTGCCACCCTGAAAATAGAAGCAGCAGCATCCATCTGTGGCCACATGTCAGTGCTGGCCAGCTCAGGCACAAACTGCACAAGGGCTGGTGTAACGGGGGCAAACATCAGGCTCACTGCTGCAGCCATGCCCTGGCATGGCTCCCTTTGGAAGCACAGACATAGCCAGAGGGTCCACTCCCTCTCAGGAGTCTTTCTCCCCCATCAGGAGACAAACAAAGCCAAAGTCTGCCTTGCCCTGGAGTACCCATGCCAGGCATCACCACCTCCATTTCCATCTTTTCTGCACATTTAGTCTCAGGCACCTCCGAAAGCTGGCTAAATACTGATCTGCATCTTTAGGCAGCTAAACACCATAGAAAATCCAGCCTAATCACAACAGTTGTGCATCAAAGCCACTTACGCTTTAAGCTGGATTTGGATTTAATGTGTGACTGAATTAGGGACCCATTTGAAACTTCAAATAACTGCTGAGCTGGGTGCTCAGTGGGTGAGCTCTGAGCACAGAGGCAGGCTCTGTGCCCCAACAGCCTCCTCCCAAGAAGGCATCTCCCAGCACTTGGCTGGTGCCCACATGGGATGGATGGGGAGGGGAGCTGGAAAGCTCACCATACAGAAGTGAGCTTTCACATAAATGTCTAGGAGAGGAGCGATGGTGACACATGAGGACTGCCTGACACTCCACTCAGCTGGGGAGCTGGGATGGGAGATCTCATGCTGTCCCTTCACCACCAGCACCAAGCACCCTCCCCTACGTTTGCCACAGCAGGGACTTATCTTTATGAAAGTCACTGAGAGCCTAATCCCTCCTCAGCCATGAATTTCCTTCTATGGTACTACAGCAAACAACATTCCGCTTTTTTTTTTTTTTTGGCCAAAGGCTGTATAGCATCTCCATGGTGACTCTAAAGCTTAATGTATTCTTGCTGATTTAAGTGATGAATGCTCCAGCGCGCGTGGCTGGCAGCCGAACAGGTGCAGCCCAGCCTCCCTGCAAAAATCCTCATGACCAATTCATTTTCTAACCAGCTGGTTGCCAAATTTCATGCCATTTGCATGAGTGGCAGCCTAACTCAGGTGGTGGGTTTCATTCCTTTTTCATCCCTAACCTTGGCAGTCCCTGTATCACCTGGTGACAGCAGAGCATGGCAGTGAACAGGAGGGAAGTGCCTGAGCTGAAATTAAAAAGAAGTATTAACCACCTCACTAAGAGACATGCTGGGATAGTTCACAGGGAATGGCTGGGGCAGTGATGCTCAGAAGGAAGGTGTGAACTGCAGTACAGATTATAGGGCAGGGTTGGCTGCTCACCTGCAGTGCAATTCAGTGCAGGAGGGGAATGGTGCCCTCACAGTCCATGTTCATTCCCTCATGGATCCCCCTAGCAGTCCTCCCCATCTGCACAGCAGTGGGACTACAAAATTCACTGTAACCCTGGAGCCTGTGCAGCTGCCTGCCAGCAGCAGGGGCCCAGAGAAACCCCAAGGCAGCAGAGGGTCCCCAGGGACTCCCACCAGCACTCTGGATCCTTTGACAGGGACAAGCCAGGGGTCACTGGGGCACCCTGACCCATCCCTCAGTCACAGTAGGAGCCACCCACCTGAGCAGGGGGCAGGGCCATGGATGTTGGTTTGTACAGTACAAAGGTTGTGTGGTTCTCCCTCTCCTCAGGCTGCTCAGCTCTGCTCTCCAGCTTGGCTGCGGGAGGCTCAGCCGTAATGACTGACGCTGCTCTGCAATTATGCACTTTGCAGGCCTCTGATGAAAGTACTTTAGAAATATTATACATTCATCTGTAAGTAAAATAAAATCTACTGGAGTGGTATTTTGCTCTTTTCTTCTCTGGGTAAATTCCACATCATTTATTACATTATATTCTTTCCTTCAAAAATTCATATTTAAAATGCCATATAAATAAAGTATCTTTTCCAAATATTTGTAGAGGGATTAAATGTGGCACATGGCGTTATTAAAGCATCAAAACTATTAGTGGCGTAGACAGCCTGAACAAATTACACCACATAAATTTCAAGGGCTTCTTCAAATTTAATGGCCAATAAAAGAGCAAAGCTGCCCTAAAACTGAGAGAGGAACCTCATCCACAAGCTCATCAGGTCTAGAGGAGGAGGTTTTCCAAACAGGATTCAGCCCATCTCTTCCTGTCCCAGCACTGAGAGAGGGCTCACTGGTGACCCATCCCCCACTGGCAGGTTGGGACAGTGGGTTTGCTTTTCCCTTTAATTCCTCCCTGTTAAATTTTACCCTCCAGGCCACAGAGATTGAGAGCCCATGTTTCCATGGCTGCCTGCTCTGGGGCAGAGTTCCTCATGTGGGACAAAACCAGGTTGCTCAGAAACCCCGTCCGAGTTGAGCCCCCCTCAATGCTATATCACTCAACACACACATTTCAGCAGGGTGTTGTGCCCATCCTGCCACAGCTAGACTGATAATACCACAGAAAAATATAAAACCCAATGGCACTTGAAAGAAAATTTCTCAAGCAACATTTTGGGATTTCCCAGAACAGTTTGTTTTCATTTCAAGATATTTTGATGTCAGCTTCACTTAGCCTCTGCCTAGGGCTAGTGCCTGCTCTGTCAGCAATGCTGTGGGTTGGTGCTCCTCAGCCAACTACTGCTAAGCTCTCCATCACATGGAGGGGGTTTTATCCCTCCTTTGAGGAGGAAAAAATCAATTTCTTTCAAATTAAATTGGATTTTGCTGTACTCTCTCTCATCTCCCCTAAATAAAAAAAACAAAACAAACAAACAAAAAACCAAACCAAAACCAACCAACCAAAACAACCAGAAATGGGTTTTTGGTTCCATGGTACAGAGAAACCCAGGCTGCTGTAGGACTCCTGTTCCTTGCCCTAGCTGAGGCATTCTTGGTCTGGCTGGACCATGGAGGAAAGTGTCAAAGTCCATGGAATGAATTTAAACTGACAGAGGCCAGGAGGACTTTAGATATTGGAAAGAAATTCTTTACTGTGAAGGTGATGAGACACTGGCACAAGTTGCCCACAGAAGCTGTAGATGCCCCATCCCTGGAAGTGTTCAGGGCCAGGTTGGACAGGACTTTGAGCAACCTGGTCTGGTGGAAGGTGTCCCTGTCCATGGCAGGGGGTTGGGACTGATGACCTTTAAGGTCCCTTCCAAGCCAAAACATTTTATGATTCTGTGGAGAGGGGGACAGGGGAATGTGCCACCAGGTAGAGCTCCAGGGCTGCCCCTGCCCTCGCCCACCCTCGTACACCTCTGCCCACCATGCCTTACCATGTCTGTCAGCGCGTGGGGAGACCTGACGAAGACTGAGACAACCTGTAAGAAAAGCAAGGATAAAGTGTGCTTTGCCCTGTCAGGTAAAGGGGCTTTTCCAATGCCTGACAGTGTTTTGGGAAAATAAAAATAAAATAAATTTAAAATGTCTATACCTTGTCCTTCTCAAAGTGAACCACATCCCTGGCACAGGGGACTCTGCCTTTATCCCAGTTGGAGGCGGTTTCGAAATTGGTGTTGGGGATCCACTGCTTGTACACGGCAGCGGTGGCAGCTGGGAGGGAACAGAAAAACCAGTTTAACCCAGTCCATGGAAGGCACTTGGAGCCTGCTCTGGGATGTGCTTTAGGATGGCTCAGCATTCATAGGTCAGATTTGGGGATTTTCTACCCAAGAGCAGCTCCTGCATTGTCCCAGCTGAGCAGTCACAGCCCTTCTCTACACGGGGGATTTTTTTTTGGCTGGGTGATGGTTTTAGCCACCCAGACAGGAAGAGGAGCAAGGGACAAACACTCAGCAGGCAGACAGAAGGCAGGGAAGTGTCCTGCAGGCAAAGGGTAAGAATAACATACACCTGGTAGTTAAGCAATCCTTGCAGGGGGTTTAGCTGTCACTCAGACTAATTAAACAAGTAAAGATTCCTCAGCATTCGGTTTCCAGAAGGTACAGAGCGGGCATGCAGAGCTGTGATACCACTAAGACAGGGCAAGAGAAGAAAAGAGCATTTATCATAGGACATGTAGCACAAGTACAGGCTGGTTTCATGTGTTTGGAGCTGGAGAGGGAGGATTCAATGGTTTACTTCAGCCTGAGGCATAAACATGTTGGGAAACAGGGTTCTTCCCCTTGGGGTTTCCTGGGACAGTGGCAGTCCTGTCCTTGCACTCAGGGATAAGCCTGCTGGCCAGGGACAAGACGTGGCAGAGGGGGTTTTCACTTTGATCTCTCTGTTTGCACAAACACAGCAGAGCAGCCTCCCAACCTGACATTGCCCAGGCTTGGCCGGGGGATGCATGTTCAGCTGAAGATGAATCAGTCTCCAGAAGCCTGAATTAAATGGCTTCAGGCAAGTCAATATGAGACAGAGAAAATTACAAAAAACACCCCAAAAAAACAAAAAAACCAAAAACCCCTACTTTTGTCCTTTTAATGGATCATCTTTTCTGTAGGAGAAAGACCCACAAAAGTACAAAGTATGTAGAAAGCCCGTAGTGGAAGGGACTGGGGCACTGGAGAGGGCGTGGAGAGGGAACGCCGGCCCAGCCCGGGGCGGGAGTTCGGGATGGCTGCAGCTGACAGGGGAAGGTGCGCTGCACAAAGCCTGGGCCCGGCTCCTACAAACGATGGGGTGCGATGTGGCTGCAGAGGCTCTGTCAGCACACAGGGATCACCTAGAGGTGTAATTTGCGCTGTTTTACTCTGCCAGGGGCTCTGCTGAGACTGCTGGCTGTAGCAGCCGTCTCCAGATGAACAGGAAACGATGTATTTTTAAACCAGAATGAAAGTCCTGGAGCCCAGGTACACCCGCGGAGGGGCTCCCCTGCCTCATGCCGCGCTGCGGTGCCTGAGGGAACCCTCAGGCAGAGCGAACACACCCGTGCCGTGTCCCCTTTGAAACCCTCCGAGAGGGAAAAAACCCTCTCCGGAAAAAAATTAGCGGTGTAAGAACTGGAGCCAAGCAGCTGCTCGCAGTGTTGTGGGCATAAACACCTTCCTGGCTCAGAAAAAGAGCTTAAGAAGGAAAAAAAAGCCCCAGACAGCAATGGCAAGTTGTTCCGTCCTTGCTGCGGTTCCCTCGTGTCCCTGCCGCCCCGGGAAGCTGGGGAACGGAGAGGTCGGAGCTCCAGCCGAAAGGCTGGGCCAGCCCCATCGCACAAAGCCTCAGGTCCCGTAGGCCGAGCGAGCTCACAGCCGGGCCCACCCCGGACACGGCTCCGCACCCGGCCCGGCTGCAGCAGCGGCTCCTCCGGCCGGAGGCTAATCCCTTTGTCCCATGCATTCCTGCGCCTTCCCCAGCCCTGGAAGTATCAGTGTACTATTTAATCGCCCTGTCTCCCGGGAAGCGCAGTCCTTGAACATCAAAGCTATATGCATATTCAACAGGGAGCGTGTCCTGCAGCGCAGCGCTGCTGACTTCAAATGAGAGGCTCAGCAGGCTCCGCACGGCTATCCCAGCCTCAGTCCTTGCCTGCCTTCCCAGTGTCCGGCTGGAAATGCCTTCTCCCGTTTGCCTGTCAGGCACGCTGTGAGTGACAGAGCCTGCGATTCTGCTCCGAACCAGGGCTGCCGGGAGCACACGCGAAACGCGGAGGTCGCCCAGCGGGCACACCCCTGCTCGCCACGGCGGCCGGGCCCTGGGCGTACTCACCAAGGAGCTGCAGGATGCCCAGGAGGAAGAGCAGACGCTTCATTCCGCAGCCGGCTGCCATCCCTCGGCTCCGCGATCCCTGCCCGGCTGGACCTTGCACCTTCCCGGGGCACGTGATGGGCTCGGCCCGGGGAGGCCGGAGGGAGCAGGGAGGTCACCACACTGGGAGCCAGGCTTCCCCCAGGGCGAGCGTCAGCCTTGCTCTGCTCCAGAAGCTGGTTCGCGCTCAGCTCCTTTCCCAATCTCCCTGTTTCCTTGGCACCCGTTGGGAATCTAAGAGAGCCACCGAGGAAGTATTTAGGGAGGCAAGAGTGGGGCTCCCCCCAGCTTGGCTCACCAGGCATGGCCCCCACACTCCCCCCACCCATCCAGGTCCAGCTGAAGGGTGTTGGGATGAACACGCTGCGTGCACATCCTACCATCCGCAACTCTCCCCTGCTCAACAGCGGCTACCTCGTACTTACTAATAATAGCCTCCATGTATTTTCAGTTAGCTCTCTTGGAAGGGAGCAGCTCCCAGCCACGACTGGTAATTGTACTTTGGCCACCAGCTGATTTGATCATTACCCGGCAGCGCCAGGACAGCCCCACGCTGCTCCTGTGGCAGCTGCTGGCAGCGGCACCGGTGCATGGGGATGCAGCAGGAGGGGGGACTGCACTATCCCTGTCGTCTGCCACAGCATGGAGCAGTGCTGCATGCCGGTCCAGGCCCAGGTCTTTACCAAGGGTGTGTTAGGAGCAGAAGAGGGTGGGGGAGAGTGCGGATGGTGGCAGAGGCTGATGCCAAGGAGAGAGCTGTGGGGCTCAGCTGCCCTTCAGCTGACACTGGTACCAGCAGGGCAAGGGCAGGAGACTGGTGAATGCAGGGGTTTACTAGAGGCTAGGAATAGACTGGAGAAGTTCTTGGAAGGGTCATCCAGTGGAAGGGACACAGACCACAAGAAGCTCTCAGCTGACATCAGCAAGGATTTAGGAGTGCAGGAGTGGGAAGCAAACCATCCCCATCCCACCATTCATACTCCCCCTGCTTCCTAGCTTCCAACTTGGCTGACAGACTGAGGTGCCAGGAGAGAAAGCTCCTTAGAGCTGCAGCTCTAAGCTTGGGCATCAGCCAAAACACAGTCAGCACTTTCTACCCAGGGAGCTCAATGCTGAGAGATGTCCTCGAGGTGAAAGGCTCCTGCACTCTAATTACCACTCACAAATCTCTCCTAGGGGACTTTGCGGGGTGAATGCTGGCTGCAGTGAGATGTCCTGTATTTTAATAGAGGGGGAAAAAATTAGAGGGGGAAAAAATTATAAATCATGAATACTTGGCAATAAGAGCTTGGAGAAAGGACTGCAGTGTGCAGAGGGCAGGTGCACCCTTGTCTGCAGCCTCAGAATCCTGCAGCACAGCCAGGATGGGAGAAACTGCTGATGGGACCCTGTGCAGAGAGCAGTGCCACAGCCCCTGAAACCCAGTGTGCTGGGATGTGCTCCACACCCTTAGTTTTACTTTCTGTACTTTGCAGCTGCTGCTTCTCAGTGCTGCTTGTGCCACCAAAGCTGATACTTGATTTTAAATGAGCTGGAACTTATCTGCCAAGCAGGCAGAGGTCAAAAATCCCCAATCTGCCTGTGAAACCCTGCTCAAGGATGGACAGTCCCTGCTCCAGCATTCGGGTAGGACAGGGCAGGGTAGAGGAATGACAGAAATTCCAGCAAAACTTATTACTGAGGCCAGATGCTCACTGCAGCATCGCTGAATAACCCGGTCAGAAGAACCTGGCCCTCAGTGCGGGTCTCTCCCCATGGCTGGAGCACACTCCTCTGCATCCCAGCTTTTGTTGTTGCTACTGTCCCAAGATGCTGCTGTGCCTCAGGATGAGACAGGCACAATGGAAGGCTGCACAGGAGCAAGGTTTGGGTCAGGTGGTTACAGGGAGAGTGAAACAAAGTTGAAGGAGAAATCAGTCCCCGGAAATTAAAGCAGCTGCCCCAATGCAGAGATCAGCACATTTTACGCCTTGCTGCCTGCCCATCCTTCTGTTCCCCCATGCTGGCTGCCCACAGTGCCCCTGGGGGGGACAAGAACATCACCACTACAGAGGGGAAACAAGCACTCAGTGGATGCTTGACCTTCCCAGTATTGAGTTATAAATGGGCATCAAAGCCAAAAACACTGTTCCCCTTAGCCAGGAGGAAAGTCACCTCCTAAAGCCCTTCAGGGACATCCAGCACCTCTCAGAATTTCCCTCTTGTACAGCTGCATCTCTCCTCACTGCTTAAAACTTGTATCCTGCAACACAAGGGACTTTCCCCAGCATGAGCACTCAGACCCAGCACTTTGCATCTGGAAAGGGATCTCAGGGCTGAGCACAAAACAGTGATGGTGTGGACACCAGGCCCCAAGGTGGATGACTGTCCCCCACAAGCACATGCTTTCTGCAGCCCTCCAAAAAGCCAAGCAGCAATGGCACCGTCCCCAGAAAGTCATTAAGAGCATGGAAAAATTACTCTGTGGTAACCGTATTACATGCCATGGCCTCAAACAGAGAGAGAGGGGAGAAGGCAGAGCTGTGCCAAAAGCTGGCTCCCAAACCCCCAGTGCTGAAGCCACCCCCTGTGGGAGCTGGGCTGTACCCAGGCACACAATGTTTACCAGTCTCCTTGGCACAGTGCAGCATTGCTGAAGGTTTGAACATGAAGCTGAGCTTAAATAAATGAGAAATGCCCTAGCAGGTGACAGCCTCTCTAGCTGTTTTCTATCTCATAGCTGCCCTTAAAGCAGGCAGCCCCCAGCATCAACCAAAGGAAATCCCCACGTGAGATTTCCTTTCATTTAAGAAAAAGATAGTCTTGGGTGCAACAGCACCATCTAGACCAATAGAACCAATCTCTGGTGGCAGAGGAGCTGTGTGTGCTGCCAGGAGAGGCACAGCCTCATTTCAGGGCTGGGCAGGAGCTGAAGCAGAATATACAATCAGTCTGTGGAGTTAAATCCCTCTTTGGAGCTCCATGCCAATTCAGCAAGAGGAACTCACCCAGCGCTTACAGGCCTCCAGCAGCCACACAGTCACCTTACCCTCAGGGCAGCAAGGTAGGAGAAGTCACTGGAGAGGACCACATTTGATCTCAGAGCTACCTGGAAGCCACACCCCAACTCACTTCTTATCTTGTACTGTGAAGCAGGGGAACAAGAGCTTCCTGTTAGGGGTGTCCACAAGGAGCAGCTACGGAGCCAGATCTGTGCAGATGTAGGGGCATGAGCAACCAGGTTTGCTTCTCAGCCCTGAGCCCAGGCCAAGCTGCACATTAGAACCAGCCCACTCCATCCAAGCCTGTGCGTGTCTGGGATTTCTTTTTATCCTTGGAAAACAGAGCGTCTTTCACCAGCCATCACTACCTACCCCAGGAACCCCTGCTAAAGGGGCCACAGCTGGGGACAGGCTCACACCTCACCTGTGTTCCTGCAGGCTGATGGCACTGGGTATGCTGAGGCAGATGCCACTTCTACCTGCCAGGTAGAAATACCTGGTAGAAATCCAAGTAATCTCTGCAAAGCTTCTGTGTTAGCACAAAGCAGCCATGGAGTGTCCACAGCAGTGTCTGCAAACAGCTCCCACCTCCACTCACACAGCCGTGCTGCCAAAACAGCTGCAACCAAACCAGCTGTGCCCAAGCATTGCTTAACCCAAGGTGCAGCCTGCGGTGTGGAAGTCAGTTCCTGAGGTCTCTTCTGTGTTTGCCAGCCCAGCCAGTGGGAATTCAGTTCCTGGCTTGGCCATTCTCCATTCTCGTGAGCCTACAGAACACACCAGAGCATGCGCTGAGGTCCGGTGTTCACTGCCAAAGACCCACTTGAAGGAGCGAGAGATCTGAGTGGGCTCAGCTTCCCCAGGTGCCACGTTTGTCAAGGGGGGGTAGGGAAGATACTTGGGTTTTCACCTGTTTTGGCCAAACAACAAGCAAGATGCATTACTCGACAGGAACAGCCTCCAGGGCTCAATCCAGGCGTGCAGGAAGGAACCACACAACTGAGTCACGAAATAACTGGCTTTGGGGAAGGTTGGGGGAAATCACCTATTTCACCACTTGTTTTGATCACTGGATATTTCCCCATTCCTTAGACAATTCCAGGACTTGGTCACATTGAAGCAAACAGGGAGCAGGATACACAGGACTGAACATTTTGAAAACCCCTGACTTCTTACCAGACAGCAAGCAAACCCAAGGTTTGAAACTCTGGAAAACTTCTCAAAAGCTTTAAAAAAAATCCCTGCAGTTCTTTCAAAAGATGGCCCTAGCAGCAGGTCCAGGCTTTGGCAATGTTCCTGTCAGCCAGCACCCTCTGTAGCCCAGGAGCTCCTCACCCTGCTCTCCCTGGCTGCTTGGTGCTCCCAGAGCTGGCACTCTGCTCCTGTCACCTTAAGTACCAGATGGCCCACTGGGGGAAGCACCCCACAAAGCTGACAGTCACCTTCTGGGACCTGGCATGAAGGAGAAACCTTTTATAAAGCCTCACTGGAGCCAGGAAGGGCACCACGTGTTTCTTCAATTACGATTCCTTGCTGGGGGAGGAGGAGCAGGGAGGTGAGGAGAGAATTAGTGTTTGCCTTCATGTTTAAAGCAATTTGTTTCCTCTCTGCTTATCCTGCTGCTCTGTAATGATGGAAGTGTCACATCTGAGCAGCACCAAACTCCCCAATTTGTGAGGAGGAGACTCCTCTGCAGAGGACTCTGCTGGAAGGTAACTCACTTCATTAAGACAAGGAAACTCACCACCCCTTCACGCTCCACAGCAGAGATATGAAGAGCTTCAGGCAGTGCAGCCTCAAGTGCCAGTGCTGGGAGTGCAAGTGGAAAGGCTGATGAGCAGGACAGCAGAGGCTGGAGCATCCGGAGTCACACACAGTGACTGCTCTCAGCAGCAAAGGGAACATCCACCTCAGCACATCCTGCGCGAGGTGACGACGGCACTTCTTAGCCACCCTCCCCTTTCACCATGCCCATCTGCCTGCATTTGCCATTTCTCTGGCATCCCCCTTTTATCAAGAGAAGGCACTCAGCTGCCCAGCACTTTCAGAGTGCCTGTTCCAAACACGGGTATGGGCTGGCCAGCTCGTGCTCACATTGCAGGCCAGCAACGCGGTGGCTTTTGCCAAGACACTGTGGTCTTGTGTCTGAGCACAGGCAGGACATTCCTGCATTGCTAAACACAGTACTGCCCCTGTAGTGATGGGAAGGAAGGGAAACTGCAATTTCAGTAAGAGAGTGGTGGGAGGGACGATGGGGAGGAAACAACAGTGTGGTGCTCAGTAGAAGTTGTATGCTTCATACAAAACCCCATAGGATCAGGGTTTTCATCCCTAGGCTGAATCTGAAACATGGTGGAAATATTATTGCTCCACACATTCCAGAACTGTCTGGTGTTTTTACAGACTGCATCATGTTCTTTGACTTCGAGGACACACCTGGCATGCAGTTCTGAGCTGAGAAGAGTCACTAATGACACAAGAGAAGAAAGAATAAGAAATCTACATCTTTAGACATTTAAGCTATGCTTCAGCTCTCCTTTCCCACACCTCTTTGGGAATGCAGTGTACCACAAATGCATGAAAAGCCATTCCATTTATTTCTACTCTGTTTGCACGAGGGCCCTCAACTCTGATGTTAGGATGAACACCATCGCCTGGTTTATTCCAGCAGAGTTAGCACATGGAAAATAGGACTCTGACAGAAGTTATGGGAAGTTACCTGTGCAGAGGATGGGAAATGCCACAGTAAAGCTCTACTGGGTGTGTGAGCACAAAGCACAGAACAGCCATGCAGTGGGCTCTCAGAGGAGCAAGGAGACACCCTGGCCATCTGCAAGTCAACAGCAGTCATTCAAATTCAACACACCAGTTTTTTTAAAAAATATGATTTCCTACTTATTTATTTTTCCTTTAATAACACAGTTTAGCATTTCAGAGTTCAGCATTCTACACTCTTACACACTGTCCTTGTTTATTAGCATTTTAACACAAAAAGACATAGCAAGACCTCCAAACACAAATAAATACAAAAACACAATATACAGTAAACTGAAATACAACATATAATAATGCTATTGGGAAATTAAGACATGTTGCTAATTCCTTTTTTCATTATTATTTTAACAACATGGTTATTGCTGAGCAATAAATTATACATTTTAAAATTGTTTTTCCCCCTAAAAGAAAAGGACGAGAACCACTGGTTACCAGATCACTTGCACTGTATCCTTACAGCTATTGATAATTAAGACAGGCAGAATATACACAATCAAATGAGGCTGGCCTTCTTTGGTCTTTGTTTTTGATCATAAAACTGAACACAAGTGTACCGTTCACTGAAGAGTATGAGATTAAAGAAATGGATACACAAGTTTCAAACACATTAATTTGTACATTATTCTCAATCACTGATGTCTTTTCCATAGACAGTTCTCACAGAATTTCTTGGAAACAAATGTCAGCTTTAGTCTTCCCGATTATGTTGTTCCATGCATCTTAAAGGTTATCCTACTTGTCTAAGAGAAATGGACCTACATTTAGCCCATCATCTCCTAATGGGGTATTTTTCACAGCTCTCTAGTCACCACTAATTCATTGGAGTTTTATACCTTGTAGAAAAAATCCTGAACTTCCCCATTTTTTTTCTATAAAACTGAAAAAAAAAAAAAAGTATTAACCGAACATCAGCTATAAGAAAAACAAAATAGGTGGATTATACGATGCATCAGCAACGATGGAAGCTTGTACCTTCCCATTCCACAAGTACAGATTACACAACTCTCTGCCAGTGATGCAGGTCATAGTTGGAAGATGTGTCCTTTCAGGTGCGAGCTATATTCAAATACGAAGCTCGGAACACTATGCAAGAAAATGACCTTTACGAATGATAATGCTGGTTTATCTCAGTAACCCTTAGACAGAGTCAAATTTTATCACTACGCATCGCACTGCCCGCAATGGAGCGTGTGAACACCGGCATTGCTAAGAAGTTAAAAAGTCCTTGCAGAACTGGCAACCAAATTAAAAGCTTAGTTCCAAAGGACCAAAAACACAAACACCACATAGAGACAACAAACCCTTCCCTGAATGGGTAGGTTAGTAAGCCACAGAGTCGGGATCCAGATTTGAATTCCACATCAAGTCTGGGATGTTTGAATCCAGGGTTTTGGTTCAGGTGCTTCTCTGTGAAATTCAGAACTTATTTGAACCCTAAGGAACTAATCCTAACTTGGAGGGGAAATAATGAAAAAACACAGCCTAGTATCTACGCTGACATCATGAAATGGAAGACAGAAGCTGCAGTCTTGACCATATATTAGAAGAGAAACAGGAATAGTCAGATCCCTTATGTGTTGTGTAACTCTACTCTTCTAAATCTTAAGAGGATGTCCCTGAATCAGCAGTCCAAAGTTTTCCACAACCTTCCTATCTGGTGCTTCTCTGCAAAGGCCTGGATTAAGACGCAAGAAAGAACAATTAAGCCCTCCAGATTTTGGTTTACAGAAAAAGGGAGAAAGCCCCACAAGGAAGAAATGGTCAGTCACACTGACTGGTAGAACAAAGATGAACCCACTTCACTGTACAATGGTATTCTCCCTCCTTAGTTAAGAGGAGCATCAAACGAGACTGGTTTTGTTGGACGAGTCTGAACAGACAGAGCAGGACACAGGTTTGCTGCTGTTACTGACACTGACATGCTGTGCTGGCCTTCACTCCACACATCTGGGCCACCACGCGTATACAACCCCAAATCATGACAGCTTGTATGTTTAATTCTAGCCCTTACTGTCCTGATGTGGGTCTTCAGGGTATGTCAACTTATTTTCCAGTTCCTTTAAGGGACAAATGTATTAAAAGAGTAAAACCTCGTGATTCAGAGATAACACTATGGAACTGGAACCTCTCATTCAGTCCCGGCTCCAGGAGATTCCTTTTGTGACTCTGGGCAAATCACATCTCATCCTTGATTTCCTTGTTCCAAAAAAGAGAAATAGCAGTTGCTATACACTGCACACAGTATTAAAAACTCAGATTAAACTGCCAAACCAATCATTTTTATTGCAGTAGCTTTAACTTCTAGGTCAACCAGAATATCAAGGTATTGACTGAACAGGACAGGAATTCCAGGGAAGAAGTCCAGATGCTTTTTATCATTTTTTGTTCCAAATTAGAGAAAATAATTTGCAATCAAAAAGTTGCCCATCACTATAGTTGTTTAAAATACAGGAATCTCCAAATTATCAGAGCATGAGGAAGAACATGTGTCCTAAATTACAATTCAGAGTCTTCAGAAAAGCTAAACAAAGTGTTTGCTACATACAGGTTTTCAAACCTGAAAGATATGAATCAAAGTTTGCCCTTAGCCAAGATCCTCCTTTAGCAGCAACAAGTTATATTTGCACCAATTGATCAAGTATAACTTGGAGGAAAAGGGTTTTGTTTCATCACTTCTACATAAAGAAAAGACTTTGCATATTTACGTGCATGCATGTCTGTGTGTATATGTATGTACCTACACACATACAAGTAATTTACAGAGCAAAATCTAATACATTAGGTATGCAACCCAAGAACTGCCCCCCTCACCTATCTGTATATTTGCATAGTTAAATCATATCAAAGGCATCAATACTGCAGTCATGGTTTTCACTCTTCTGCAGTGCAGGCAACTTTCCTCATCACTCCCTACACGCTTCTCTGTCTTGGACCAAAGAGCACCAATGTTTTAAAAACTGAACAAAATATCAACAGATACCCTGCACTGTTGGTGAAATGCCTATCCCAGGTGATGGAATACAAATACAAATAGGTGGTAGCTTTTAAACTCCAGCTCAGCAAGCCATAATTGTGGCAAGCTGAGGAAACAAAAGTGATAGAACTACAGCCTAACATTCATGGGTTCAACACTTAAATCCCAGCTAACACAAATCTCTATTACCTTTGCATTTGAGAAATTCACCAGGCACAGAAACAGGCACATATCTTCATCTTTCCTTTTCCAAGTAGAAAACACCACGAGAAAAGGAAATAAACTGCATTTCTTTTTTTTTTTCAGGTTTTTAAAAATCTAGCATGCTTTTTCCATCAAAAGTATGCCACCCATCATTCCCTTTTCCTATTGCACATTCTCTTTGTGAAGAATAACATTTACAGTACAAGGCTGAAATCAACATTGCATATAGTAAGTCAGCAGTTGAAGGTGTACCGTGTAGACAGTAACTGAAACAAGACCCCAGTTAATTAGCTCAGAGAAGCAATGCAGACATGGTCATGCATCATAATTGCAGGTTGGTCTTTAAACACCCAAATAGTTTCATCCTGTTTAGGATTCAAGACTTTCTAGGTAACAGGTGCACTCACTCTGTGCTGAAGAGTGTACACAAAGGGCAACATCCAGATTGTCACACACTGGAATCTCCCTAGAGGAAGCTGGAAACGGAAGAGGTTTGTACATAACTTGGAGCGTCACTGTGAAGAAAGAACACCAGCAAGAGACTTCAGCTGTGTGCTGCTAAGAATCACTACTAAGTAGAGGACAATATGGTTCCACTGAACAAACTCTGTTCAAAGTAATGCAAATACTCTGGGACCCCCTTGCAACAGTGGCACCCCCAGGAGTTTGCCAGGATTCAAGAGTATACGTGGGGGCAGGGTGTTGTCCCATGAATCACTTTAAACAGACAGTCCCTAGAAAACTTCGGATATCTTAGTCAGGAACAAAGAGAAAAAGGATAAAGGGCATTTCAGCGATGAGATAAACAGTTAAATAACTTAAAAGTGTTGAGTAAAGCACCAGGTATCTTTTCCTTTCAACTCAGAGAATATACAGTGGCCTTGTTTTCACAAAATGCTACATACTCCTTGCTGGAAAGCAGAGGAAACCGATTTCTATGTACACAGTAAGAACTCTACAGAGATGGCCTGTGAGTTCTGCGGAGAAAGGGGTGTTACAGTCAAGGCTTCAGGTATTCCACAGCAGGCGGTGTCTACATTTGTGTAGCAAGATCCTGGATTTCACAGTACGCAGGGTTGGCAAACTGGAAATTCTCTGGCAGCTTCATGTAGTTTTAAAAAAGAAGTGCAGTAGGCCTCCGTTTTATTAATTGTGATAAAAAGCACATATGCAAAAATATTTTTATATCGATAGCACATTACTGCATTATAAAAGCTGCCCAAGTGAAGCTGAAGATTCTGGCAGCTGGTGCTTTTGGCACTTGGGAGATGTGGAAAGCAGCATAGAGATCTGTGAAATACAACAGTGACTGATGTTTCTGCTACAGTGATCGGCATTTAGATAGTTAGCAGTGTTCATATTTAAACTTCTCTGTGAAGTTTCTGAGTCAATATCCCACCAAGACGAGATATTCAGATCTCTTAAAGCTACTAGTTTAGGCTGTGTGCAGACTCAGGAAGACTTCCCTATTGGTTTACACATTCACATGTTTCAAAGTCCTCTTTCAATCACCAAGGCTGGAAATGCTTTTTTTTCCTCCTCTTTTAAAGAGCTTGGATTTAGAAGCGCAATTCTGTCACAGAAGTTGGAAACTGTAGTCACAAATCTGCAGAATATGCTGGGCCCTGCTTATACTCAAAATCTCCTCCAAGTCCCAGATTGAAACAGGATATAAACTGTTTTGAGATGGCCAAACGGTTTCATTTAATTTTACAAGACATGCATTAGCAATGGGAGGAGAGTCCTTTGGACATTTCCACTTGGGAATCCTGTTTTCAGTAAAATTCTGTGATGCACAAACACAAAAGCTCAGCTGCCTACATTCACAATTATTAAAATGACACAAGTTGAGCGAACCTTCGCCCTAAAGCGTAAGTGATGGGTTTACTTATGCAGCCTGCATAAAACTGCAAGTGCCATACAATGATATCTAGAGATATAGATGCAGGTATATCTATAGATATTTATCTCTTGTGCAGAACATCCTCCTTCCGTGCTAGAAATTAAATGCTAGCACATGCCTCCATATTTGAGCTTGCACCTGTTGACAGCCACGTACCATAGAGGGAGTACAGTACCCGGACAATGGAAGGCAAGAAAAGGAAGACAAGTTGCTGCTGACGGTCAGGACAGTCAGCAGCAGGCAGTATTCTAGCAGGTGCCTGGAAAACCCATGAAGACCACTTAGCATGCATTGTATATCCATAAATACTTCTTGCAGGCACTGTGTGTGAAGGCACAGCCAAAAAAGACAACGGCAAAGACAAGCTGAAATACAAAGGCATGAATTCAACTGCACCTTAGACAAAAATTGTGACTATGCCTCAAAAAAGCAGAAAACTGATACAGCCTGACATTAAAGGCTGAGATGCAATAGTTTTTTTTTTTTTTCAAGCCCACGAAGGCTGAAAACACAGTGGTGCAAACCCGCTCTGCTTAAGCAGGATTTTAAAGAGCACCACAGTCAGGCTGTGTCTCTGGACTTGCTTGTCACAGGCTATTTAATAGAAGCAGATGAACACAGCAGGTTGCAATCAGCATGTTTCAGGGCTAGCAAATGCTTTTCACTACAGTTGAGGCTGTTACAAGAAAGAAACCCATGCATTCCCCATTAGGATGCTTGTCTGCTATGAGAAGCTGCCACGAGCATCCATATTCACAGCCCCAGAGTTCTCAGATGGATTAGTTTCAAGTGATGCCACCTTACAGCCACAGGCATTAGAGGAAAAATGTCACCTGCCTTCACAGTGGCCATGGAGTCTGTCTAGTCCAAGCTCCATAGGAGCACTGAGCATAACGTTTTGGCACCTCGAGAGGATGGATTCCACCATGGCCAAGTCATAGAAGCTGCAGAAGCCAAAGGATTGGGCTTTGGCTTCTATTTCGTACATTGCAAGGTACCTAAGGGCTCTGAAGACAAGGCTAAACATTATGCCTGAAGTCCAATTAAACTACCATTTCAGATATCAGAATTAATCTGAATAAAAAGCTATGGTTTATAAGCAGCACAGCACATCTAAGGCACATGTATGCATGCAAGCCACCATCACTGTATTAAGACATTGCTGGTTTGTCTTGAAGCAATGGCTGCTAGTACAGAACAAACATAGAGGCTTTTTTCAGCACTAATCCTCCTCCCCAATACTGAAAATACTATATACTGCTGACAGCATAATGTGCAACATATATAGCTTGATTGGAAAGCATGGGGCAGAACTTTAAAAAATGTACAGGATTCCGTTTAGAACTCCAAAGTTCAACAAATGCCCTATTTTAGGGTGAAAACAATTATAAATCTGATAATGATGCACAGCATCCATGAGTGATTTTTCCTTAATTTTGAAATAGTGTCATTAACTACGACATATATTGTAGGTTTACATTTCTAAAGAGAAATAACAGAATTGAATAGTTTTTTTTTCCTATCACAAGTGATAACCAGTGTTTGATATCTTCTATTTTTTCTTCCAAGAAATATCAGTCTATCAACAATTTTAAAATAAAATGTTTTCTGTAACAATATAACTTTAAATAAAAATATGATTTTGATTCAGATACTTTTGAGAAGACATGGATACTTTTCCAAGATCTTCTGACAAAGTAATTATTAAAACAGAGACCAGATGAGGCCTTAAAAAGACAATATACTATATTTCAGACAAGATTGCACCTCAGTTTTTCAAAGAATATCATAATTGCAACATTACTTCATCTTCTTTTAACATGCTGACAATTTCCAGCTAGCCCACATGTGAAGGGTTTTTCCTGTATTCTAGCTTAAAAGAAATAAAAGTCAGTAATTGATTCAGCACATACCGTATATGTCTTTTCACCTCCAATTGACTAGATCATTAATAAGTTAAAAAAAATCCTCTCTGACCATAATCACTTTCCTGACGAGGGATAAGTGATTCGTCAGAGCTCAAGTGTTGCTAGTTCTATTAAAAAATATACCATGGTATGATTTCTTAATGTGTTGCTACTTTCGCAATTGGACCCTATGCAGTTATGCCTTCAAACTCTTCCATCTGTTCCACAAGGTGGTTCTGTGAGCTTTAGGACCTCTGATTGAAGACAAACTGATATAAAACCCCCAAACGGAGTTGCCTTCTGTTTAATCCGCCTCCCCCAGTGTATGTCAGGGGTCTGGTAGATCCGATGTATCCACTATGACTTTAATAAAAATAGTATCATCTTTAATATACGTTCCATTCTCTAGAACAGTTTGAGCCACAAAGACTGGGCAGCCAGATGCAATGTTCATTTCTCCAGTTGGCTTCTTGAAACTGCTGCTGTTCGGATCTGGCTTGAAAGCATCTCCCAAGTGGCGTCGAGACGGTCCCTGATCCATGAGCATGAGAGTCACTTTCTGTTTGAAGGGCCAAGGAAGCAAAGCATCGTATTCTCCACGCATTATGACAAAAAACAGAGACAAGTGCGTCCCCTTTCCCATGCCATCTCCGTTCAGGTAAACTCTGGCACACATCTTGTAGCCAAAGTATCCAGTATAAAAGGGTTGGCTGTACAGGGACAGAGTCTTCCCCATGACTGCTTCTTGCTTCCGACGTTTATAGTCTCGGATTTTCCAAATCAACACTCCGTTGTAACTTGCAGTTTCTAGGACCTGGAAGCGGAGGTCCATGTCAGCCAGCCGGATGTCGTGAACGCTCAGCATCTGATCGTGCCTGCTCAGCTGGGTCTCCAGCAGGCCTGGCAGAAACAGAAAGGATGGGGGTGAGAAACCTGCTGTTTACTAAAGACTGTAAAAATCAACCACAGTGCTACTACTGTGTATGAAAACACTTTCCTCCTTGAGAACCAAAGTGCATTTGGCCACTGATAAAGCAATTTCTACTGGCTCTAATTTGCTGGCTGGTATCTAGATTAGCTGGAATTTTTACAAACGTGGGTGTTAATCGTACATGCAGTAAAAGTCAAATATTCAAATTATCTAACAGATTTTTCCTGGTTACTGAACAGTGTAACAGTATGATTTCCAGTTTTTGAAAGGAGACTTGGTAGCATTATCTGCAGATTGCTATTCAGCAGGTAAGACCTTGGAAGCAGTTACACATCCTGTGTAATCCCTCTGAAATTCAGAAGCATTCCTGATCACTCATGTCCCCTTTCCCTTTCATGTTACTCTTTCATTTTGTTACTGGCAAAATTGGCCAACACACAATACTGAGAAGCAGATGAATTCATAAAGCAGGTTTATCTTATATAGGTCTATTTAAATGTTCTTTGTCACAATCATTTAAACACTTGCATGTGCTTGTTACACTGTCCTGCTGAATTCCAGTCTTTTTTCAGAAGCACAATAACTTTATTCTTAAGCAGATCTCAGTCTCCTTACTATCAAATACACCTAACAGAATCAGAATGTGTAGTTTCAGGTGGATAACCATACTGATCCACTCACAAGGGAGAAGAGTAGTAAAAAATGTCAATATACCAAGACTATATTTAAAGAAGTCGCTGAAAGCTATTAGCTGTCAAAGATCAATTGAGAAACTGTTCATAATGAGCTAACAGTGCAGTCAAGAGTCAATAAAACAAAACAGAATAATCAAGCCTAAGAAAAAGCATGGAAGCATTGCCACACCATCAAAAAATGAAATACACAATCTCCTACTCAAAAATCAGAAGAATCAGCATTATTGATGCTTCCATATAAAAGTCACAATGGGAGTGCCACTCAAGGGACACTGTTTTCCTCTCAACAGCACCTCAGTCCATTGTGCTCACACTCACTTGTATTCCGAGCTCCTTGCCCTGCAGTTTTATCAACACTTTCCAGCTCAGTCACTCTGTTCTGGAGGGATTCCACGCTGCTCTTCATGCTGTCAGCCTCCTCCCAGTTCTGCCGGAAGGGACGGATTTCTTTGTCCAGTTCTTTGAGTTTCTCTGCTTGACTGTCTATCACTCGCTTTACAAAATAATAGCATATGAGTTAAAATAACACAAATACATTAATTTATGCAAATTAAACAAAGATGCTATGTTGGTAATAAGATTGAATTCCAATATAAACATTTTTTGCTTATGTCTAGTATTTTAATAACACAAACCATGAAAATTTAAAGGAATAGCCCAGGTATTTATGAAACACTTAAAAAATATTTAGTGCTGCATAGGTAGAACACTATCAGAATTAGCAATAGCCTTATTTTTAAAAAGGGACTTGTTAGTGTGTACCTCTTGTCTAAGGTAGTTTGATTTTTGGGGTTTTTTTTAAACCTTTCAATATAAGAACAATTTTCTGAATGTCTCTACATTGGTATTATGGGCTGATACCTGTTGGGTTTCATGTGACAGTACTGAAGCAAGAAAGTATGGGCACAACTTCCTGTGGTGTGGATCAAATGGCTGCCCGTGTGCACAGGTTTATATTGGTTTACAGCAAAATAACTTATGCCTCCAGGAAAACATCATTATTCTTGCACGCATGGAACATGAGTACACACATGTGCAAGCTCCCAGCTCACATAAATCAGTCATCAAAGCCTAAGTTATTATGTGCCCACAGCCATTTCAGAAGCCCTCAAGAATGTAAGTAGAATGATGACTTCTATCCCCTTAAGTACCTTTAAAATTCCCACTCTTACTTCCTAAACTCAATAACCCATGCATTTTGAAGGTATTTTCTGTTGAGTCCTTTTTAGAAGGCAAACAAAAAAATAGCCCAGCTGGTTTCGGAAAGGCATGAAATGTAACACTCAAGAAGGAAATACACAGAAAGGCCAGTATTCTCTTAAAGAGGGACATTGTAAGTACCTTAGTATATTAAAATACAAAGAACATATTTCCCAGTCTACCTCAAATCTGATGCAAGAAATACACAGCACTTCACATTATCACAGCTAATTTGGACTAGCAGGAATTTTAGCCAGAACCCTATAATCAGTTGTGAAGTTCAAATGATAACAAAAATATCTGAGAGAAGAAACTACTTTTGCTACCACCTACAGTTAAATTCCAAATCTAATTTATAGCTTTATAGTTTATCATTAAATAGAGCCAACAAATGTAAAAATGATTTTTCATTTCTTCACAAAAATAAAGTGGCAGTTGAGTACAAAACAAGAAAATAAATTTATTTTGCATTTGCCTTCTGGTTGGCCATGTGGATTCAGTGTTCCCCACTGATGGGGAAAACCCTTCTGCCTCATGCAACCTCCATTTCCCCCTTGAGCCATTTGCTTTTAATCATGTGGTTTCAGTTATACTGAAAGTCTGTAACCATTAATTGAAGGTTGTCAATTTCATGAGCCAGCTAGCAACATCAGGTTCTAGGAGTCTTATTTTTTGTCTCGAAACAACTGAGCAATCTAACATATTTCAGGATTAACTATTTATTTCTATGTTCATGTTTTAAAACAAGTTATGTATCTGTCACATCCAGAATTAGGGCTTTGTAAAGGAAAGCTGTGCACTGAATCATAAATGCCAGGGGTATGGGCCCAGTAAATATATGAAGCAGCTTGCCTAGACTTACAAAACAGCACCTACCAACAGAGTCACACCCTCCCACCTGGGCTGATGGTAATCAGACAGTAGAGCAGGGAAGGGCTGTTAGCCATATAAATAAGGAAACATACCACAGCATGGCCTGACTGCATGTTGTGAGAGCAGAACCAAAGGATTTGGCCACTAGTTCACAGTTAAGATGCAAAAGTAACTCAAAATATGCCCAAGTCTGGTATTTTTTCCTTTACTCATACCAAACATGAACTTTCCAAGGCAAGAACAGTAACGTGGCTGGGGTTTGCACAGTGCCTCACAGCTTGCACCCCTTTGGACTAACACAACATCAAACAAAATAAATGATCACATTTTTATATGAAAGGGGAAGTGCTAAACATGCAGAAGAATTGTAAGCTATTCTTTTGGGAGAAGATTACCCAAAGTTGTTATTAGAGACCCACTTCTCTCCATCAACCTGTGCAACATTCTACCTTTGTACATGCATTAACCAATTCTGGTTTAGCTGCTTCTGTTTCACATTGGCAAATGTGTAGCACTTTTATCTACTGTACCTTGACATGAGAATTCAAGAGATATAAAATAATTAGAAATAAGACTTCTATTTCATTTTTAAAAAGCAGTGGGATCTCTATCTTTTTACCCTACAGGGAGTCAACCTCCCTCCTGCTGGGAGATACTGATGTACTAAATCTGAATTTAATATAGCAGTGGAGATTTTCACTCTAATTATTCCATTAGAAAGCACACAGATGTCTCACACTGTACTCATAAATTTTCAAGTAGATATCAATTTTCTGCATGCACTTTTCATTCTAGCAACTGACCTCTCCAGATCATTAATCCCGAGTTATGTGCTTGGCAAACCATTGTGAGCTCCTTTTGATGTTGATTTTCATATAGGGTTTTGTTTAGTATTTCAACCAACTTCCAGAATTTTAGCACTATACTTACTAAAAGAATTTCAGAAAATGTCACAAGGAACTGAAGCGCTGTAATGACCTTTCCATTGCAACTGATAGGGCAAAACTGAAAAGCTAAAGAACAGACTAGAAAAGGTACTGCTTGGCTTGGAAAAGAAATCACATGTCCTTCTCCTCTGAAGGAACGTATTACTCATCAAATAATTTTATGTTCATGAGGCCACTGTTTCTTTTGTCCCTCAGTACCTCATGTCCCCATCCTGTTTGCAATGGGCTTACTCACATGCTTCCATTTCCATGTGAAAAGTACACGGCATGTGAAAGCTCCTCTCCACATCACAGCAGCCAAAAAAAGTATCACACACCCTTGGTAAAAACACTTTCCCTAGAGATCAATATATAGAAAACTCATCTGAAAACAAAACATCTCTGGGCTAAGGTTCCTGCCAGTGCCCAGACTCCCTTGATGGATTTACACTGGTTGTATCAGATGCCTCACAGTGCAGATGATGCTCAGCTGTTGTCACTTCCCAGCCAAAAAAGGTCACTGACAGCCAATACTGGAACTGTACTAGGCATCAGGAGCATTTGTACATCTTGGGGGACTAAGCAAATACCCCTTGCTCAGACCTGAACTGGTTAGTGCAGCATCTGCAGCTCCCAGGTAACCACAGCTGCTCAACACAATCCAGGGAAAGAATGGCTCACAAAAGGTAACTAATTCCTTCCACTCCTGGTGGGCAACAGAAGGAGGCTGATCCTGTTGTCCAGGAAAAAACAAATTGAGGCATGTTTCCAGGATACCCTTAACAATCAGACTGAATCAGGAAATTCTGCTAAGTGGAAGGAAACAGGTTGAAATAGCACTGAAATACAGTTTGGCTTAAAATAACTAAATTGAAATAGCCGGCAAGAGGAAGTAAAGAGAAAAGGGAAAAAAAAAAAAAAGAAAAAAGAGCAAATCATTTTCTCCAGTACTTATTACCACCACAAAGCCACCTGTTGGAATCTGCTGCTTTGTAGTGGTTTGGGGTTTTCTTTTTTCCTAAACCAATCACTCGAAAATTGATTTTGCTAACACTTACAGCTCAAGGAAAAAGATATTGCAATCTGTCATTTAAGACAATAATGAAAAACTCTGCTCTGTATTTTTTTTCCATTTCCACTCTCACTGTTGGCCATTGAGACAGCATGTGTAAGAACTCCAGGCTTACAAATTAACTTACCTCCTGGTAGATTCAATCAGCAATATCAGTACATACAAGGATTAGCTCCCCAGTGTCAGAATGCAATATTTCAGGCAGGCAGCCATATCCCATACTATCATCAGACAAGTAACAATGACTAAGGCAGGCTGAGCTGGTTACTAAGTGGGCAGGTCATGGAAAGAAATTACTGCTATAAGGAAAAATGTTGCAGTTGCCAAACCTGAAGGCTTCCTTATGAACCATCATCAAGGGTCTCCAGGCTCTGAGCTCCCTGAATGTGCCACCCCTTGAGTTTTAGCCACACAGTGGTTTGGATACCTTTATCTTTCTTGAGTTATCAACGTTTGCAGTTTATATGTGAAGTGAATAGTAAGTGAAAAAGATAATTTTATTTACATTCCTTTAAGGAGGATGCTACAAGTAGTATCTGATATTCTAGCAGCAGACATACTACATTAATGTGTAAATGATACCTCCACAATTCCTTGCTAAATATCTCCTGAGGTTTGCCTTATTGTGGTTAGTATCATGCAAGCTAATACAAATTCCCAGCACCCACATTCCAAGTCAGCTCTGAATACAGAGCAAGGAATTTCAGCTTGGGCTAACCACCATGCTAGGGCATCCTGAGGATTTCTAGTTTCATGCTGGCTTGTGGCCAGGTCATTCAAAACACAGAACATGAAACTCAAAGCTATGAGCAAGGGAATAACTAGATACATTTTCCTCAGAAGGACAACAGAAATCTGGATTTTTAAAAAGTGTATTCAAATGCATTATGCTATGTTTGAATTAAATCCACATCAGACTGATCTCACTTATGATTCGTATTTTTTTTTAATACCAGCAAGTAGAAAAGGAATATATGTAATACTCAAATCAACAATTTTAAGGTGCTAATCTTGTCCTTCAGTAGGACTTCCTTAAGGTCTTTTTTTAAGTAAAAAAAAGATTATTCTTCATATAAGATTTCTACTTTGTTTTCAATCTTTTCCCTTTTACATTTTTTTAACATAGGCTAGGCAATTGCAGTGGTTTAGCGAAGTATCTTACCCCGTTAAACACAACAAACGAGAAAAAAAATTATCAGAATGGCTCTCTAATAATGTAAAATATCTCCCCCCCCTTTTTAATTAGACCACCTCACTTCACAAGTGTAAAGGCACAGAACAGAAGCTACTACCATTTCTGCTTTAATGGGGAGAGTCTGTATTTCTTACCTGTAAATGAAGTATTTTAGATTCATTATTCCGCAGCATTTCCTTCTGTCTTTCAATTTCTATTTCAAAGCTACAAATCTGATTATGTAAAGTTTGTATACTCTTGTTCTTTTCCAAACTTTCATTCTGGAGCAAGGCCACCTGGAAAAAATTCTACAATTACTCCTGCCAAAGTTTATTAAAATACTAAAATACCTATGTTAGTTTTAAACTATCTTAAATACATGAAAGGGATAAGATCCTAATAATATCTCTCTCCATGTATTGCAAATAAATAAATAAAACCCAACCTTCTGATAGCTATTTTTGCACTTCCAGTGTATGGCATTGGTACAACTTTGGCTTAAGAAAGTGCAGATGGGACACAAAACCAGCAAAGAACTTGTGTCTAAATGTAACATTTTCTTTATTCGCTTGTTGTTTAATGGCTTGGTTTCCTGGTTTCCACCAACTGACTTGGGAGTTGCTTGGAGTTTGGAAGAAACAACCTAATTCACTCTAAATTTGTGTTAAGAACTCGAGCCCTGCACAGAAGGGACACCAGAGACAAGCTGAGCTGGTTGGATCAGGGAACACTAATCTTCACCTACTCCAATCTGTCCTGATCTATAGCAAATTTAAGGAAAAACATCTGCATGGGACTGACTTGGCTTAAAAGAATGTGATGGCAATGAAAACTCTTGAAATGAGTGAATATAGAAGGGATCCATGCATTTGAAGGACAATCCAACGCTGCCTACTAGCAGAAAAGACCAAAGAACTACAGGCTGTGAATTATATTCTCTCTCTGTACTGACATTTTATGAATTTATTCATTAGTGACTCATTCTGTTTTTAAAACACGAGTCTTATTAAAAGAATATTGTATTATATATCTCCTTGGGGATGAAAGTAATACAGTAAATATTTTCTGTCACACTGCTTAGTGCTTGTTCATTAATGTGGTTTGGAGAAGGGGGCTGCTTGGTGGTGGTGCATTGCTTTTTTGAGAAACGTAGTTTTTCCCCAGGCAAGATCATTCAGCAGCAAAAATGTAGAAAACAAACACTTGGCACAAGATGACGTTTGGACATGCCCTGACTATGCCACAGATAGATCTTCAAACAGATATGAACAGCACCATTTCAGACCCAAAAAAATCTCGATAAATTTTTCACATCATGACCAATTACTTGGATGTTTCATGTCCTCAAAAAAAAAATCTACTCCTGGCCTCTATTACAGGTGTTAGTTTGAGGTTAAGCCATCTTCACCCCTGATGTGGGTGCCACTGCAGAATTCCATCCCCCTAACTGCCCTCTAATCAGACACCACTACCAAATCCCATATGTGTCACTGCATTCCTAGCAGAACCTAGCCTGTTTGAAAAGGTAATTCATCTCAAATCTCTGAACCAGCCTAAACTAGACAAAGGACCATCTAAGTCCATAGGCATTCAGCAAGTTCATTAGTCAGGAGCCCAAAAATACAGAGATACCATAATATATGCATGGGTATCTACTTTTCAATGTAGTACAGTACATGTGCATATACACACATAGGTTGGTTCTGCACTTTATACATGGAAAAACTGGCAAAAGAAACTCAACAGAAATGAGACAAAGCTAAGTTTGTCAGTGCAGAGAGAGAAGCAATATTGAGACTGAAGGAATGCCTAGGTACCAGAAAAAATTTAAATTTAAACCAGTACCTCTGCCTCCCAGATATTTAAGATCTGCTGGGTGGACACTTCATTTTTTTGCATCCTCCATTTCCTTAATGAATCAGAGTTCTTTAGCTAATTGTGATCTTTGCATTTTCCTTTTCTCACTGTTTCCTCCTGAGGCCTCCCAATCACAAGGTAGTTATGCTCTGGGTCACTAAGCACTGCATTTCCATTTTTGTACAAGATATAAAACATGGGCCTGTTTTGTACTGGTATTTTTCCACGCAACTTTACAGAACACAAGAAAAGTAGAATTATGTCCTGCAGTCCTTAATCATACAGAACTGTCATTGGTAAGTCAGCAATTGTAGTTTGGCTGTGATTTGTGAATAAAAAAAAATATTTAACACTAAATAGTTTCCCAACTATAGTTTCAGCATAAGTCTTTGGAACTTCAGTTTAAAAAAGGGCGAAGGAAACACAGCATCTAATTACAAATTGCATCAGCTTCCTTTACTTAGTTGGCATATTTGAAATATTCCTAGGAAAAAGCATGCTCTTATTCAGCAATTTTGCAAATTAAGCTGTTGCTTATTGTTGCTTACTAAAGAAGAATGGAAAAAACCGTGTGCCACAAGAAACTGCATTCAAACAGGTTCCGTATTTAAGTCTCGTATTAAAAAAGAAAAAAGAGTTTATACCAGTTTTCTGTAAGAATGTGATGAAACCACAAAATTACGTTCAACTGATTATTTCCAACATTACAAAACTGTGGGAGTTCAGTCTGCAATTCTACACCATCACAGAGGGGGAAAAAGCACTGAATTTTAATTCCCCCCACAAAGTTTTGATTCAAGATTTTACATCTGACCTTCTCTTACTACTCTTTGCCACCAGCACCATTCAATACCAAACTCCTAACTTAGCACAAGCTTTGCAGCTCTGAAGACTTCCAGTTTGCCTACTCCACATGCACTGTTAAAGAATGTGGTGACTGGGAGAAGAGAACTTCTCCTTTCCCCTCCAGACATATCACAGAGAGAACCCCAAATGAAATCTTGACCCTATACAAATTAAGAAAACTTCCACTGGCTTCAGTAGGGCTAAGATTTCTGAGATACCCATCAGCCAAGTTGACTTTGCACTGTTGCTCTTCAGCGCATTGATTAATTTTTTTCCTCAAAGAAGAGCACAGCAATGAAGTTACAAATCATTTTGTTACCCTTCCCTAGAATAAAGTCACTGACATATGACATGTGGTTAGCTATTCTGGTAACTTGGCACTGGCTTGGGATTTCCAGTGATTCAACTCTTTATTATGAATAGGAAGAAGTCTATAAAGCAGGAAGTAAAAAGAAAAAAAATGGACATATGATGATAAGCAGTTATGTCCTAAATGAAAGTTGAAACAGAAGTCGAGCATAAAACAGTAGTGAACTGTATCATCTCTAAGGTCTGTAAGAGACAAACATAGAACCACTGGGCATTTTTAAAATGACAAAGCACCTCTCAGGACACTGAAAAAAGGCAGAACATGATCTATTCTGCAAGTCACAGGGAACATGGGTTTTTTCCTATGATGTGAAATAAATTGTGTCATTTTCATCAGACTAATGAAAAACGAACTAAGGATATGAATCTGTATCTCTCAAAACCGAAAAATGTAAAGTTCCTACACTGACAAAGTTTCAGATGCAAAAGCAAACTTAAGTTATGTTATGGATTGTCAAACTAAGACCTACCTACACATGTAGAAAAATTCTATCTAAAAAAATCTGTATTAGAACTCTGCCAGGTTCAATGGCTTCCTTAAGAGGCTTCAAGTTCAAAACCAAGCAGTTCAGGAACAACCAAGCTGGGGGCAAAAAACACATTACACTATTCCAGTTAATGTCTGCTTTAAAACTACAATTCCTGCAGCTGCATGACCTTGCTGGAGACCCAGGCAGAAGAGATCTCTGTAGGACAAGAAGGGAATGTGCTTTCTAGACAGAGTTTGCTTGTCATCTAGCTTGTCATCTGCTCTGAGATGACAGAAATCATATCCTAAGTGCCACTGAGCTTACACTGGAATTGCTACTTGTGAACTCATTTGAGAAAAGTCTGAAGGGGGCTCCTCACTCTTGTGCCTGCATTTGTAGAATACTTTGGTAATTCTGGGATCTTCTTTCCCCTAAAAATACAGAAACATCAGTTTCATGTCTATGTAAGACTTTTTCAAAAGGATTTAAGAAAACAGTAATCTGTTCTAAAGTTTTGCATTTTTTAAATCAAAGGCTTGAATTTTATTCACAGAACACGGGGTTAAGTCATTCAAGCTTATTCACAAGATCATAGCTGATACAACTCCCAGCATCTCCCAAATCCCAAACAATTTAAAACCTGGAGTCCCAAGGAAACACTGCAACATGAACTTCATGCTGGTCTAGTACTAAAGCAGACATGATCATGCCCATGAGTTATAGTATATTTAATTAACCTATGCAGGTCTTAAAGTTTGGAGAGCAAAAATAAATAAAATAAATAATCAATTTATTACACACTTCTGAAGTTAAGTCAGGAAAAATGATGAGGTAGCAAAGATAGAGCTCATAGTGCTGCCATGGCATTCTGAACTCTCTGTTCTGTAAGAAGGCAACTCAGAGAGGAAACATAATACTGGACTGTTTATTTATCTGAAGAAAGTGTTTTAATTAAGTTATCAATGAGGAAAATTGTCCATGGAGTTGCGAAGCCAAGTTTCTCACAGCATTTTATTATATAGCAAAGGTACAAAGAGATGCTAAATGGCTTAATAGCTTTTGAAGCCTACTAGAGCTTTAGCTGTAATGGTGAACAGCTGTAAAACAGGAAAAAAGTGCTTCTTCCAGTACTTTTGTATGATTTAAAGAAGTCAATGAAAATTAGAAGTGAGTAGAAGATATACCTTATTTTCTAGAGCATTGCTCCACTCTTTCAATAAGTTAACATGCTGCACTGCTGAGCTGGCTTCATGTGCTTTAATTTGTTGGTTTGTTCCCTGTGACAACAAAGAATTTATACATTTTAGCCAATTCCACTTCTTTTAAACCTACAAAGAAAGAGTATATAAAGACATCGAACCAACACTACATATTTTGGTTCACAGGTGCTTGTTGCAGAACTGTAGAGAGGAGGGAAATCTACTTGGGAATTTACAAAAATATCAGGAATACATTTAATATAGCAAGTGTTTTATACAACTGCTATGTATCTCCATCCAGTGTGCTTGATAACTCAGAAACAATAAAGATGAACAAGATTTACAAAATGAGTTGTATTTTAGAGTCTTTTGTGTAGCTTAGAACTAAACAAAGCACAATAAAACCCTTGAGTCATATAAAATCTGAAACTTCCAATTCCACCAACTGTAATTTAAAACTTCCGTTCTGTTTCATGAACAGCTTTATAAGCATTACATTTTCCTTCAGCTGAATATTAAAGAGAAATATTTAAGATAAATTTATCATCACTGGAAACTGCCAGCTTTATAAACTACACTGAGAGTTATTACAATGCCTATTTTGTCATGTTTAAGATGTTACCATGATTGTTCCGTGATACTCAGATATGCTGCCTCTGCACAACCTATAAGTGCTGTTACAAATAATCACTATATAAAGAGTTTACAGAACACACATAGATTATATACAGAGTACATAAGATGCAGACCACATTACTTAATTTGTATTGTGTTGCTTACACCTACTTCAGTAAGTGCTTTGCAATGCAGAGAATATTAGCTTTGATGGTAGATAGTGCTGCAAAGCAACTGAAAGGGTTTCAATGATCCTCAAGGTATGTACTCTATATAAAGTACTAAAAATATATATGTGGATATATGTACATATATGCACACATATACATACATAAAATGAATGGCAATACGTACAACATAACAGTGGGCAGGGTTACAGCATTGATCAGTTCTACCACTAAGAGCACTACTGTTAACACTTAAAAAGATGAATGCTCATTATTTAAGAACCTGGAAATACCTGCAGGACATAATCTATAGAGATGTGTTGCTCCTCAGTGAGTCCTTGTCCTTTCAAATAGCCATGGGCTAACAAATGAACCATTCTATCACATAAACGCCATTTTTTCCTGTCAGCAGTTTCTGAAATGTCCTGACTAGTATTTTCATTACATAAGCATCCAAATTCCCCAGGATTTATGGTAAGGGAAGCAGAATATTGGAAGCAACTGGAATAATACCACTGAAACTAAACTCTCAGGTTTGACTTTATTTTTTAAAATATTGCAGGGATTGCCAGGATTAAAACTTTTTTTTAAAAAATAAATTTCATGCTTTGATTATACACCTATGTGCACACAGACATATTAATGCACATAAAAATACCTGTTTTAAGTGTGCTAACCTACATGTAACCCTCAATTAAAAATATTAAGACACACAAATGAGAGAAAATATAAACATACTTAGTTCAAGAAAATGCTTTCATAGAAACAACTGAAGTTACTAGTCTATTCTCTGAAGAACTAAAGAGACTTTCCTTTTATCCTACATTAACAAGTTCTTCAAATATGTCATATTCCTATTTTGACAAGATATACCTAATACCTGAACTCACAAACCACTGCAGGAATGTGTGGGCTTTTCATGTTGTTTATTTTTAAAATGCAAAATCAAACATCTCCTGTATAATCACTTGGTGCAACTGGATGATTTTCTTAACTGAAACTAGAGACGTCCAGAACTTTCATGTCAAAGAATTAGGTTCTATTTGCAGACTTTCATCAATTGGGAAGTATAATTGTTATATACTGACCTGAAAAGTGCAGCCATAACGCTTAAAACTACAGGTACTTGGGGCATTAATACATTCTGACAAATGTGCATTCAACTGCAATAGGAAAAAAATGTGAGTTTTGGCAAAAAGACTTTTGCATGATAACATAAAGGGCAGAGGTTATCAGGTTTGTATTGTGTGCCATTTGCAGAACATACAACACACATGTGTATATTTTCTCCAGTCTGATCTCAAGTGCTAATTCTGTATATACACATATGTAAACCACACGCACATGCCAATACAGTATACAGTGTGATACATTTAATATACAGTGAAACTTCTACCAAAGACTATTTCAATGGGCAACCCACTTTTAAAAAAACCAAAACAAACAGAAAGAACATACTCTATAATTATTTGATTTCTTTTGATTTTAGTGAATGGCTAATCTTTTCTCAAACAATGATTTTTTTTTTACTGGTGCTTTGAGCAAGTCTTAAGATCAGTTTCACTGTAGTAAAGTACATTTTTTTCTAATCCTAATTTCACGAGGAACCAACTTTTCAAAACATAACATGCAATTCTCCGTGCCTAAATTTAACAGTTAAATTACACAAAAAAGACTAAACAAGTACTGCATGAAACAGACAAAGAGTTTTAGAATAGGTACAGTTAAGTAACTTTTAAAAAAATGCAGTACACGGGATTAAAACTGATTAGTAAAATGCCTGCATTTTTCACAGATTGAGATTTAGTCCAATATCTTGGATTATTATGAGCACAGACCACTTTTCATTTAAAAGTAAACCAATTCACAGAAGCATATACATATACATGGACAGCAGCAGCACAGATGGCAGCAGCTGGATGCAAACTGCCTAAAAGTTGGAGCAGAAAGACACTTTTGGAAAGGACAGCCTAACAAACACTCTCTTTTCAAAAACAGAGTCTGCAGTTTGTATTTGCCACAAAGCAGACAGGAGCCAGAGCCTGGCTCCTCAGCTGGCATTACTCTTTTGGGTTGCAGAATCTCATCTGGAATTCCCACACCTTAAGCCCCACATGACTCAGCTCATCCACCTCCCTGGAAAGAAGTGGTGAATCAACACTGCTCTCAATGTGTAGCTCTGGAACATACAAGAGAGTCTTTAAAATCTCATACTGAGATGCCATCAGTCACTCATCTCTGATTCACAACTATTGTGTTCTAAGCACTACCTGTAGAAATTCACAGTATCATTTCAAAAGACATGTAGTGGAGAAAAAAAATGAAGTAAGAAAGGGACATGTGGTCTAACAGGTTTTACAAGAACACCATGTTTTTCAACTTCTGAAAATCAGAAGTCTGACAAAGAGTTATGAATTAAACATGAAAATTGCCTTTTATTCTACAGTAAGATATCCACTTGTACACTACAGAATTTTCTCAAACTGTTACGCAGGCATTTTCCCATTTTCTGCATTAGACTTCTTGTCCCTAATCATGCAACCAAGGAATACATACATTTTCACAGTATTAGAAAAAAAAATTAAGCAACATACAGCAACAGATGATGCAGGGCAAAGGGCTGTTTAAAGTTCTGTTTCTACCCATGTTTTCAAACCCCATTCTGACTCTGTAACAACCCAGCCTTTAATGGTGCAGCTCTTCTGAAAGTAACTGCTGAAGTCAGGGTTTAAGAATAAGCCAAAGTGCTCCAGAACCAGGATCTAATCTTGGCAATAAGCACTGGTAGGGTTGGCCAGTATATGTATTTTCTCTTTTCTAAACAGCTCAATTTCTCTTAATAAATACAGTATCTATCATATATTTTGTATTTCATTATCTTGGAGGAAAAGACTGCATTAAACTTTGGCAGGAGTCTTATGTGCCTTCTGCACTCTGCCACAATTAATAATTTACAAGTGCAACAGAAAAATGGTATGAATCCAGCTTGGGAAGTAAGTAGCAGAGAAAAGAGAAAAGCTCATCCTCAGATAAGAAACTTCACTTTCCTTAAAAGAGGCTTACTGAGTGATGAAGACTTCAGTAAGTTCTTCTCTATCCTTGGCAAGAAAGTTCTACTTTAAGGGAAAAATTAAGTACCTCAATTTTGACACATGCTATTTTTATCTTTTCATGTACAAGAACATGGATCTCTTCAAAGCCAGGCTTAAGTTTTTTTTCATCTACATATTACTGGAAGCTTCTACACATCAGGAGAAACTTTTGTGCATTGTTGCATCTGCTGTCGGAGTGTTGTACTCAACTTTAATCTTACATCATTTCTCTAAGTATCAGTTACTGTTTTCCCCCCCAAATTTAATAGATTTAACAGTAATTTAAGTTTTTCCATGAAATTACACATCTACATGATTTTTGTAATCTTTACTAACTCTTGTCAACGTGGGCTGAATTATAATTGTGTATTTTTATTTTAATATAAGCTAACTTCCCCAAGATGCTGCTCTATGGTGCTGAAACGAGGGAAGGGCAGGGGGAGAGATAGTAAAAACAAAAGCAAGAAGGACATGCGCTAATCTTGGACAAGCCAAGTGTAATAATGACTCAAAATTAAGAAATTGTTTCTTTTTAAATAGTTTTTCAAGAAATCATTAAAAATATTTGAGTGTTATCACACTTAACTGTGTGGTAGAAAAAGCTTTTCCTTGGATCTCACATTTTAACAAGGAAATGGCTTCTGGCAAAATTCTTGCGAGATCTTACTGAAGACATTATTTAATTTTTCAGCACAACACTGGGCATGACTTCTTACCTCGCTCCTCATGAGTGTTTTAACACTACATTTATGAGGACATGAAACCATGACACATGGGCAGTCTGTATCTTCATGTTTCTACAGAGGAAAAAAGCAAACAAACCACAAATCAGATCTTACACTTTAATTAAGAGAGGACTTACCTGCAAAGAAAAGCATCCTACAATAATTAAAAACCCCAGAAGACTTTTTCAATGTTATTCCCAATTGCGCAGTTACAGAACTGCAATTGCTCAAACATAATTTTATACTTTTGATGGAGGTGTTGATATTCTGAAGCAAAACCAAGGGGTTCCTTGTTTTCTCCCATGCAAAGCAAATCTATTTGCTTCCCATTTTACTGGTTTTACTTCATACAATGAAACAGTAGTCAAAGTCAAGCTTTAATCCCCAACAATTACTCACAAAATTGGGCATCTTTAAGAGAAAGCAGAACCAGTGTATATGTCCTTTTTAGTAAGGGTATATACTGCATGGAAAAGTTCATCAGAAATGTACACTGCCCACTCTCAGAGATTCTCTTTCCTATGTATGGATACTCCTTCCAATTCTTTTCCAATTTTGATTCCCAAGCACCTGATACTAAGACTCACTCTTACACATCACGATGCTGGGCAGGGATTTTAAACTGAACCCAGATGACAGGTATCTCAGCACAGATGTCAAACCGTCTTACCCCAGTGAGGGAAGAAAGTCAGGCCCAAGAAAACTGAATTTACATTTCCTCTCAGTTTTCTCAACAAAATGAAAAATCCGTTTCTCGTCAAGTGACACGTCCCATTCAACTTGAAACACATTGCTTCATTTCTGGTACTTACGAAAAGCAAAGGAAACAAAGCTCTAGATTTATAAGCCTGTTAAAAAGGGAAGATCAAATAGCATGCCCTTTTGCCCAGTAACCAGGTCGGTTTTTTGAAACAAAACCGAGAGGTAAAGGAGATCTGATCTCCAAGATGTGAAAGGCCTTGGTCAGAATTCTGGCATAAATCTGCCACTATCTGAAGCTGTGTATCTCCTTCTTTTAAAGCAGGCCATCAGATGCTGTCCTGAGCCATCTACCCTGCCATGCTCCCCATTCACACTCGCTCACTTGGGACGTGGCACAGTCCCAGCGACAGGAACCAGGGAACCCTCAGCTGCTCCTCAGCCAGAGAGCTGGGACAGCTCCAGCCATCTTCAGTCCGTCCCCACCAGGGTACCCAGCCAGGAGCAATGACAACCCCTCTCCTAAGAGCAGCCTGTCAAGGTGACAGCGATGCTCTTCTGACAAGCAGAGCACCAAAGCACCACTCCTGCCCAGAGTCAAGAGCTGGACTGGGCCTCTCATTCTGAACACATCTGGAATTGTGCTCAAGGGAGACATCTCACACAACCATGTGACTTTAGGAGCCTAATGCCCTACACACATCCTTAATTATTTATCAACTACAAACCCAGACAAGTAATACTCCCTTTTAATGTTCATTCCCTAATTTTAATTCCCTAACCCTGTTCCCTAACCTACCCAAACAGTCTGACAAAGGCTGTGAGTCTTGGTTCATGATAAAAAGGCAACGTGCAACTTTTCAGTATTCTCTCCTGTTTTCCTCCTTGCTCCACATTCCAATGTCCACCCACTGAAGCCACAGCAAGCCTTTCCAGAGACTTCAGGATATACCAGAGTAACCCCAGTCCAGTGGCAGAACTCTCTCCCTCCTAAATCTCAATTCACCCAGTTGAGTACATAAAGCCAAACAGCAAATCCAGTACAAACCACAGGTGCTAGCACATGCAGGGCTCCCAGCACAGGTGAGGGCAGGGCAGGATATTAGCACGGCTTCCAGAAGAGCCAGTGCCACATTAGGAACATGTCTGGCTCCAGAGCAGTGACAGGGAGCAAGGGACAAGGTCTGCAGTCTTCCCTGATGCTGTCCCAGTCAGCTCAGCTGTATTTCAGAGCACTGGGCAGAGCCCAGCTTGCCCTGGCAGGGTCTGGTTTATGGCCAGGGTTTCAGGGAGGAGCCCAGGCATGAAACAGTGCTGTCCTTCCAGATCTGTGTCACACTACTGCTGTCTAAGTATCAATGTTACAGGACAATCACTTCCAAGCAGCTTTGTGGATTATACACAGAAAAATACAGTAATCCAGAAGCATTTCATACTACTAGTTTCCATTTTAACAATGCACCATCTTTATCTGTCAGGAGATAGAGGATGGAAAAGGTAGGTTTGTGACAAAAAGAAACCCTAAATCTTTAGGTAGTTTGAACAAAGGACATTAAGAGGCGAAGTCATCGAGTGAGCATGCAGGCAAGATAAATGCAATCTAAAAAAGCATCTACTAACATTGTTAACTTGTTGGAGTCTGCCTCCAACAACGGGGATTTCCTAGCCCACGGGTCACGGGATTCTATGAAGACATGAACCACATGTTCTCCAGTAAAATTTTTTGTTTCCATTTGCATACCTTTTTTCTCAGTCTGCTCCCCCTGTCTCCATTTTCAGTTCAAGTCACTGAGGCCAGCTTCAGTCATTATTACATTAGAGAAAATTCTAGGCTACAGATCCCAGAGATGAACTCAAGTTCATCGCTAAAAATCCAGTTTTGTCAACAGGGTCACAAAACTCAAATGAGAAGTCAAAAGAAACCTTACAGTACCTAAAGGGGCCTACAGAAAGCCAGAGAGGGACATTTTTTACAGAGGCATGTAGAGATAGGACAAGGGAGAAGGGCTTTAAGCTGATAGAGGGCAGATTTAAATTAGATATTAGGAAGTTCTAGACTGTGAGGGTGGTGAGGCACCCTCAAATCTGGAACAGATTTTCCAGAGAAACAGTCAATGCTTAATCCCCGGAAGCATTCAAGGCCATGCTGGATGTGGCTTTGAGCAACCTGGTCGAGTGGAAGCTCTCCCTGCCCACAGCAGAAGGGTTGGAACAAGAATGATCTTTAAGGTCCCTTCCAAGTCAAACCATTCTGTGATTCTAACATTCAAACATACAGTGTCATTAAGCTTCTGATTCTTATTACTAAAGTATAGTGAGATACCATTTTAATCAGGCCACAACAAAGAAGCCCCATCTGCATTTCTATAACCACTGAACTTTTAAAAATCTAGGAGAAAGCCCCAAAAATATCAGCCAATCCAGTTTGCAGAACATAGTTAAAACTCACTAATTCTGTCTGTTAAGACACCACACATTTTTTAATATCACTTTTTGCCTCATGCCAATCCCCAGCCTAATCATAATTCTGGGAGAACAGCATCCATAATCTACCTAAATACACTTCACCTCTGTATCAGAATGTACAAGAATGAATACAGAGCAGACAATTTTTTCTGTGTATTTTCATGTCTCAGCCACCTTATTCTAGGTAAGGCACAGTTATTGAACTACCAGCCCCTGCAAGCATGCACTCAAATAACTGAGAGCCAAATCTAAACTAGAACTTGGCAAGTTTCTACCTATGCCTTTTTGTAACAACATCTCCAAGCAAAGAACACTTCTCATCGTTGTCAGACTTCACCTAACAAACAACACACAAGAACACAAATGAGTATAAAATTTTCATCACTCTTACTGTAGTAAGAAGGTGTGAGATCCAAAGACCATCAAACTACAGAAACCATGTAGACAGAATTTAAAAAAAAAAGCTAAAATCATACCAAGATAGATTCAGCATAATATCTTTCCATGTGAAATAACACAAACATAGTCAAGTTAAAATTCTATGTGTAAAAAAGCACGACTTTCTCAACTTCTGCTCTGTAATTCTAACCCTCAATATGCCGCCTATCAGACAAGCTACTCTGATGCCAAGAACAGCAGTAACTCATCCTAGGCCTGTTATGTACCACTGCTGGTTATGCCAAGGTACAATTTGCTTTTACATTCTTCCTTTCCTCTCATAAGACAGAATTGGTTTTGCATTCTTCCCTTCCTCCCATAACAGATCACACAGTACCCAAGAAGGATTACAGAGAAGATGCTATTTTCCCAGTCAATTGCAATGCTTATGCTTTTCTTGCACAATATTTGATTGTTATTATAGTAGTTGCATTTATTATCTAAATTGTAAAAAAATCTAAGAAGCATAGCAAAATTAACTTCAGTATCAATACCAGGCAGTGGATCTGAACTTTTTAAAATGCAGTATCTGAACATCAGAATAAAGAAAATATTTCCTATTCAATGCACTTTTTTTGCAGGAGAAAAAAATGTTTTGAAAGTCAGCCTATTTTCTTTTTTGAATTATTAATTCTGGCTGAGGGGCCAAAGCTCTTTTGGCAGCTACAGAGAAGGATAAGAAGAGTTGTTATTATTCTACATTAATGTAGGGAATCTTGATGCATACACACAAGAAAATACTGCACCTGCAACATAATCATTGGGACTTGGCTTTTACAGTATTTACAGGTTGTTTCCCGGTATTTACAGGTCTTCTCTACATGGTCTGGCAAATCTTTTCTCAGTATTTTTTCTTTGCAATCAGCACGAGGACATGGGAGTTCTTCAAACTGACAATCAGTCCGCAAATGCATCTGAAAGATTAAAAAAAAAAAGTCAGTCCAATTAAGTTTTGTGCATGTCTTCCATCCTTTGAAGACATCCAACATTAAAAAACTTCAGAACCAAAGTAAGGAGTTATTCTGTGAACTGCATCACACAAGAACAAACACTGACAAAACTACTGAGGAATACATTTCTGACTGTACAGTCCCTTTACCTGGACAGCTGATTTCACTGCATTACAGATGTACATGAGCTACTCCTACATTAAAAGCATTCTAACACAGCACAAAATTCTACACAGGCTATTTAAAGAAAAAGTAAGCACTCTTTTCAAAGGTATATTATTCCACATAAACACAGATGCTGCTTTAAATTGTTTAGGTACCTGAGCTTGCTCACTCAAAGCAAGAATCTACACATCTCACTGCAAACTGCTGTGCAGCCCGACCATACAACTGTTGAATTACTAAATTACTGCTATCTCATGCCTTCACCAAAACAGCTACAGCTTATTTTACACAACTCTGGAGAAGCCAAAGGTTTAATTTCACACATAAACACCACATGAGAGGACTAAGATAAATACAAACACACCAAAATAGAAATAAAATTTCTCACATTTGTCAAGTACACATTAAGATTCTTCACTATTCTATTTCTCCTTCCAGTTCTCATTTGGTTCATACATTTAGATTTCCAAGCTTTAGTGCCAGACAATCACATGACTTTTTAGAATTCCTTACAGCTCATAAAAAAGCTGAGTTTCAAAACAATTTAAATCTATCGTAACATTTATAAATCACATTAACCACCAGTGAGAGTAAGTAAAGAAATTGACTGTGATTTTAATTTGTATAAAGTTTTCACCACTCTTTAACTCAAAAGAAAGCTTATGACTGTTACATTAACTTACCAGTAATTGACCCAAAGATAACTGTTCCTTACAGCCCTTGTTTTCATTTCTGCAGTATATCTGAAGGGCAAGTAGTTCTCTCCTGCAACAATTATCTTTAAATACCTGAAAAATCAAAAATCACTTTATTTTAGAAACTGAAAACCACTCAAGGATATGCAAGTTCAAATAAAGTAGAAGCCATGCAATTCAGCTACAGCAGTGTCATTCAATTCTAGCTTTATGCATCAGGAATAAAATCCTTCTATTCTATTTTTCTACAACGTGCACAACACTGAGGTTCCTCCACTGTGAACATACAGCTCAATGAAAGAGTATTTGGACAGATACTCTACTACTATTTCAGCTGTACTGAAATACAATAAAGGGAAAAGTACAAGAAATGACCAAATTTGCTTTTTGCTTGCCAATATTAGGCCTGCACAAGCTAGAACTCTCTCCACTGTTTGGGGAGCTGCTGTATTAGGCACAATACCTTAAGACAAAAGAGACTCAAAGCACAGTAGCTTGGAGGGGAAGCTTTTCATGGATGGTGGTCTCAAAATTATGAGATTGGGTGGCTGGAATACCTACCTGTCCTTCAGTGGTAACACATAACTACAAATATTTTCTAAGGTTTTGGATGGAAGGAGGTTTTTTATTTCACAGATAAGCAGGCTTTAACTATCTCTCCATTTTAATGTTTATGAGCACTTTCAGCATTTTTTGTCCACAATAAAACTGGAAAAAGTTACAGGTAGAGAGGTTGGGGTTTGAGTTTTACCCCATAAGAGACAACACAACTGAACTCTCAAGGAGCCAAATTGCAAAAAGCAGGAACTAGAGAGAGACAAGAATTGAAAACCATTACTGCTATTTTAAAGTCTAAAACCAAAGATATAAACTTCTAATTGTTTCTCAGCTGCTTTAATAGCCGTTAAGAAATACCAAGAACCAAGCCCAACCTATGACTGCTTTTCTGATAAACAGACTCCTGTGATAATGTGCACACTGCAGCATTCCTGTAATTATGGAATAGTTCTGCATGCTAACACTTAACCAAGAATTATAATCCACCTGCCCACAGTGACTATGAACCTATCCCCAGTATCAGTGAAGAAGGGAACACTGCAATCACTCTCATCTGATCCCATCTGACACAGGTCACTGATTTCTATTTACTTTTCAGAAGCGTGTGGGAAGTTTAATGAATCAACAAGTCTCATTTAAATAATCAATTGGCTATGCTGCAGTATCTCTTCCAAAGCAATTCACAGGGTCAGTATGCAGAGTTTTGCTGACTGAAGATAAGGTAAGAAGTCAACCTTTAAAGTTTTCCAAAGACTATCTAAAAGCATTTCTGCGATTTAGGACTTCAGCACTCTGTAGGAAGAGAGGTTTCCAGTTTCATGAAAAACACTAATTTGCACAGTTAGTCTAACAGGTATTTAGTATACATTGGCCTTCTTGTCCTGTTTTAAAGATACTTCAAGTTTCCTAACAAATGTACATATTGACGTATCTTGAGAGCCAGAAAGTCAAGAGTTAAAAGAACAAATAAATTAGGCAGTCTGAGCTCCTGGAGAGTCCATCCACACCAAAACTAAATTACACTGAGCACTGTTCAGAGAACTGTTTTGGATTAAAACAAAGAGAGATTAATGTACCCATCAACCTTTTGTTCAAAATGGTTACGAACACAAGTATTCATTTAGGCAAGAAAGACTACTAGCACAAATAATTTACTGAACACTTTAGCAGTAGTGTAAAACCACATAAACCATGTGCTAAACCAAGAAGTTTTTCTACCTTCAACGTTTCAAAGGCAGCAAAAAGTTCTGATGTGAAAAACAGTGAAGAGGGTATCACTGAAATAACTTATACATATAAAAAAGAATGTGATTCCATTGCCATTACTGTAACTCCCCACTGTCCTAATTCCAGTGGGGTTCACTGAACACCAGACTGTAAAAGAGATGAGTGAAACAGCAGCCACTGGTCTAGAGCCAAATCGGTGTTCATCAAGACCTGTCACATCCCTGCATCTACAGGAGATGGAATATTTCTTATCCTCTTGATTGACGGGAGGACAACTGCAATGTGTTGCTGCAGCTCCCAACTATGAATAAAAGATATGACACCTGTCTGGACTTTTTGGGATGAAGCTGTCGTGTTTTCTACCATGAGGTTAACAGGAGAAATGAGCCACCTACCTCTGAAAAATGCATGGCTTAGGTTTTATGACAAACCTACCTTTTTAGGCAGCTTATTAGGTTTATGAAATAATTACCACATAACAGTAACACAACATGTGTATGCCACACAGTTCAATACTCTTGAATAAGAAACAATTTTAACAATACCTTATCTTTTACTATGCTTTCTTGACATGCTGTACATTTTGGACTAGAAGACCTGAAAAGAGAAAAACTATTTTAACTCATCTGAATTTTTGTAGTACAGAAATTTCCGTTTATGAGGCACTTAGTTTTGATTATTCAATATATTCTAAAACCATTAAAAGTGGATATAGTTCATTATGAAGAGAAAATACAACATTATTTCAATAAATTTGAACATTGAAATTGAACATTTTAGTATCTGGCATGCCCAAAAAGTAAAACCTCCACAATGTCTCCAGACAACTGCACAGTGGTTTTCAAGTTGGCAAAACTCATTCCCTACTTTTCAGTCTGCACCTGATCCAAAATCGTTGTCATTTCTCAATCTGTGCAAACAGGCAAAATATTGCTTCTTCAATTATTGTTTTTCAAACAATACTTAATGAAAATTTACTTTCTCTGACAGTCAATTATACATCCTTTAAGGGTAAAAAAGTATTTATGTCCATTCTCCTTCAAGTCTGTTCTGGTTTTAGCAACTGTTACAAGATGCTTGCTGCCTCCTCTATCTGAACTACTGCCTTGTAGCTGTCTTGGTAAACTAATTATAAAATTTGTGACCTTTTGGACAACAGGCAGAATCAGGAGCAGGGCAGACTGTGAAGAGAAACTGGAGTGCAGAAAACCTGAGTTTCTACAGCTGTTTCTGGCTCTGACCTGCCAAGTGTTGTAGTGTAAACCCCTTAGAATCATAGAATGGATTGGGTTGGAAGAGAGTAGAGCTCATCTGGTTCCACTGCCATGCCATGGAGAGGAACACCTTCCACCAGGGCAGGCTGCTTTGTTTGTCGTGGAGTCACCATCCCTGGATGTGTTTAGAAACAGACTGGATGTGGCACTCCAGTGCCATACAACCATGTGCCATGATTTAGTTGAGGTGTTAGACCTGGGTTGGACTCAGTGATCTTGAAGGTCTCTTCCAACCTAGTGATCCTGTTCCTTTTTAGCTCCTTTTCCTCACATAAAATGGGAACAGTCAAAATTATCTCCCTTGTAAAGCACCGAGATGAAAAGCACCGGGTAAAAGCTGCGTGAATTCTTTCATAAAGCAACTCACTGACAGGCTACCTAAGCTGTGGCTGCTAGCAGCAGTGCAAATCAATGTAAAAGGCTGAAAATGTTCAATTATGTTATATATTCTGTATGGTTATTTCAAATCATCTCGCTGGCTTCTGCTTTTCAAACCAATCATTTTGTGTCTCATCATATTTCTGAGCATCTTAAGTACCTTGAAGCTTCAATATCTGTAATGCTTTTCATAAGGCAGAAAAAAAAAAGGTATCTAAACTACATCAGGGCATATAGTGTTTAATACAATGTCATGCTTTCCTTGCTCTTACTGAATTCACTCAAGCATCCAACTTGCTTTTTCAAACTACTCTTGCATACTGAGCAGACATCTTTACTGCTTTAGCTCCACTAACTCCCAATTCCTTGTCCTCAAACAACCCTGGAACAGAAGTTGCTAGCATATAATTACTGTGTTTGTGTATGCAGCAGCGTATCAACACTGAGTGAAAAAATTTTGTGCCAAACACAGGACCAACATAAACCCATTTTACTCTCAATTTTATAGCACTCTTTTTATTAAAAAAAAAATAAAGGGGGGGATGTAAATTTTATTTTAATAAAGGATTTGTTTACAACAAGCACTTAAATAAAGTGAAATAACTCAATGGCCTTAAGCACGTGTCCTTTTCAGTAATAGACTGGTTGGAAAATCAGGAAGATAAAATTACACATATTCTAGCTACACTGTAATAAGCACATGTGCATGTCTCACAGCAGGGAAGGAAAATTGCCCAGACTCTAGCAATGCCAGAATTGTTACTGCTTAGATTGTCAAGGATCTGCTCTGCCAACCTGCTCACATCCAAGCATGGCAGGTGTTTGGTTTTTTGCAGTCACTGTTATTAACCATATAAGAGTCTTCCAAAAACACATACTGAATAAGAAATAATGCATTTCTTAAATACCACACCTCACTTCACACTGTGTATCAAAAGAAAAGTTGGTGGGTTTTTTTGTTGTTGTTTTAAATTTGAAATGCTGTAGGCACAAAACCTGCAGGAGTGCATTAGTGAGCTATGGACCCTTGTGTTTGCCCAGTACCGAGATTACTCTTTATCAGGAGATTGAGTATTGTAATATTGTAATAATTTCCATACTCTTTTGCCATGCTGCATGTAGCCTTGACTTAGATATATAAGTATTAGATATCGGATTACAGTATTTCCAAGTGACATATAAACCAGCATCTAGAGTCAGAGTGGTCACAAAAAGTAAACAGATCACCAAGGCTTCCAAAGTCAAATGCTCTCTCTGATAGTAGTCCAGTATGCAACATTCATCCAGCCAAGTATCTTCTGTATTTCTGCTTTTCCAGTAGTAAATGAACATATTCAGTGCTTATGTTCCCCAGGAGACTGAAGTGTGCTGAATGGTCTCCAAACCTTACACAAAGTTTTGAAATCACATTACTGAATACAACCAGCAATAATGCACCAAAGTTGAGAGGCAAAGAAATCTACGGATGCACAGGCACTTAAAACCTAGACACTCCCTGAATGATTGCACTTTTATTCTTATCTAGACTGGGAAAGATTGCACTTCTCAGCACTCATTTTACATCTATATCATTCACTCACCTCTTTGCACTCTGGCCCAAACATCTCAGTAATAGTGATGCCAGCCTTTCTGACCCTCCTGCAATCTACAGGATGTGCAAGTCCCATAACAAACAGCTAGAAGGGCTACAGGGAAACTGCTCCACAAGGAGGTACATTTATCCAAGGGTCCCACCACCCATTCTGAGGCTGGGTCCACAGCCAGGCTAGGTATCACCACCCCAAGGAACATGTACAAGCTCACTTCCTCACACAGTTACTGTGTGTATTTGACACCAGATGACCCAAGTTAGAAGTCTCGTGAAACAGCTACTCCATTTGGCCTCCACAGGGAATGAAATTCTTACCTAACACATCTCTACACAGGATTACACCACCTTAACAACTGTTCCAACAATACTGATGGAAACCTCAGTTGTCTTTCCCTGACCCAGAGTAGAGCAAAAATGTTTGCACCAGCACACAGATAACAAATATTCAAGCAAGCAACAGTGGAAGGCTCAACATATTCCTAAAGCTGCAATGGTGTTCACAGTAAGGTCAGTAGTTCACAACATTTAAAGGTATCAACATGCTCTACCAGAACAAGCAACATACCTCAGCAAGGCATTCATGCAGGTTTCACAGAACCTGTGTCCACATTCAGTCTGTTTAGGATTGCATAAGATGAGGTGACATTTTTCACATTTGTACTTATCTTCCACGGCATTCACAAATTTCTCTTTGTAGCCACCTTGCTCTGGAACATAGATGGATGCTGATGGACTGCGGTCAGGATTGGCCCTCTGCTGTACCATTTCTACAGATAAAGGGGGTTCTGACTTCTTACTGGGGTCCATGCTCTAAGATAGTTTCTGTGAATCAAAAGTGAGAAAAACTGAGAAATGAGGACCTCTTTCGTCATTTAAATAAAACAAACAGAGCCTCTGAGAGATTGCATAAAATCAGAAAGCATCAAGAACAGATCTGTGTCCACACATCATGTGAACATAGTAACTTACATTACTGCCTGAGTATATTTAGCACAGCAAATCTGTAAAATATTCTACATATTCAAAGGCTCTAGAAAGCAAAGAATTAAAACCTGCTCCTGAAAATGAAGTGTTAATTATGGCCATGGCTCTAGGAATACATAAGGGATTCTTTCATATCTTTCTCTGTCCGAAAAGTATTGCTTCATGTTGAAGTCCAACCATTAGAGGCAGCAAGAGGTGTGGTGAGGAAGGTGTTCTGGTACAATACTGCACGTAATCCTGCTCAAATGCTACTGCAAAAGCACACAACCTCCAGTGTCCTACACAGGGCACCCAGAGCCTGCCCAGCTCCCCTGCCCACTTTTCTTGTCTATCTCTTTGCAGTAGCATAGTGTAAGACATGCTGCTTTAAGTCTGCTTTACATCACCACAAAAGGGTTTTACACATTAGATACTTTCCAACCTTTTCATGGCACATCTTCACCTGAAAGAGAGCAGCTGAGCAAAGTCTAACTGACAGCAGAGAAGGGCCTATGTAACATGGCCATTTGATTAATTTACCAGGGCTAAGCACAACTGACAGGTAGCTAAGAAAATAATTAATCCAGCTGAAGAGTAAATTACAGTACCTATTACCTTGGACAATCCATCTTCTAGGCCAGCATGCAAAGCATCAGCAGAGCACAAGGAATAATATCCCAGGTTAAGTTTTAAAATGTGTTTTCAATCATTTCCTAGCTAATCTTGTAGTCACAGAAACCTACGTGCTCTTAGAAAGGCTCAGCATATCCAGGAGAAAGCAGTTGGAGGAAGCAGAATGAAGAAATGAGGCTCAGTTCACTTCTCAAAGTATGTCCACAAACACCACAAAGGGAGTCAAATGCCTCACATTCCAAATACACAAACCCTCTTGTACGCAGTTTTTGTGGTATCTTACCTTCCCTTGCTAAGCCCAAAACCACACATTTGTAATGAAACGTATTTACTTGTAGGTAATTTCTACATCTGTAATTTTGGTACAGAATTCTCCATGCAAATTAAACAGATACAGAATTTTCTTTGATTTCTGATGCCATTATTTACAGAAACAAAAGACAAAATCATTGTAACTCATGCTGAGACCATTTCATGTTTTTACAACACCGGCTGAGCAAGGGTAGAGGTGCTGAGGGAAGAATTCTCACTTCTTTGCCCCCTTTCCCAGGGGAAAGCCTCTCTGATCTCCACCAAACTCAGAGAGAGCCCAAGGAACCCATCCTCGTAACTCGGCACACAGACCCAGTGATTATGTCTTATTCTAAACCAACAAAACAACACAAACACACCAAAGAAAAAAAGAAAAAAGAAAAGAAAAAACCCAACACATTGTATGAACTGAAAAGCTACTATAAATTCTGATCCATCATTTGAATTAATGTTAGTCTATTCCTTGCCTGCTCTTCAAAGACTGCAGAGACTTATGTCTTGACAGAACAATATGTGAAAGAAACCGAAAAGTCTGTGCTGAACTGAAAGTGACTCACACTTCTCATTAATGAGGAAATTCAGATTATTTCAGATCTTAGCTAGAGTTTCACCAGCAAGCATAAAAACCCAGCAGGTAATAATGACACCGAAGATTGTAACCAGCACAAAAGAAATGAGATTGATGTTGAGAACATGATTCAGACAAGGAGGTTCACAGAAGTGCCACGAATGAGAAAGGAAAGCAGCTTACAAAAGTAGTCTAGATTTAAACACTGCCCAAGGCATGAGTGCTGCTGTTGTACATCAGTGGCTGGACATGGGAAAATGCAGCCATGAGCTTAGGACCTGACACTTTTCTGTGGTTGTAGGAGAAAAGATTAACAAGAGATGGAAAAAAGTGCAACTCCTTAAATATTCAGACTGCTGAAACTTAGCTACCTAGGCTCTTGCTTCATATGTGCTTCATTTGGCACTTGCAGTTTAGGAATCTGTAAATGTTTCAGTTCCTTGATTTATAGATACTAATACCTCTTTCCCCTCTACAGCTGCGTATTTTTTTTAAATCATATTCAAGATGTCCACTGTTCTGGCAATTCTTGAAGTCAAAAGCCAACTTCAAGCATGTTGATTTGTAGGAACAACAGAGGGAACATTACTTTCCTTACAATGACAGAAAAAACAAGGCATGACCTGCTTCTAACCCACAAAAGAAATAAAGAAGAAGAGGTACTAAAAGAATTGTCAAGTCGAGAGAGCACAAAGTTCCCAAACTTGCAAGTCACAGTCCACAACTACTGAATGTCTGCTTCCCCATTAAGTTTTTTCTGAACAAAAAGAAGCTAAAGATGATTGGAGATGTGAAGTCTTCCAAAAGCATGATTTCTTCAAGGAAACTGAATAATTAGTCACAAGGAGGCAGACAGGGGTGACAGGAGAATATTCAAGACTTAACACAGACAGTACTGTGCCAAATGAGCAGCAGGCGAGAGTTTCACAGAGATCTGAATCTGCTCCAGGCTGGACTGTCAGCTGTCAAGAGAGATTTCACACCAGAATAAAGTGCACAGGGTGCCACAGGACTCCACTTTTGGAACTGACATCTTGGATATATTGTCACAGAAAACAAGCAGAAAGCACACTGACAAAAAACATACTATGTGACATGCTTAACAGATTTGTCTGCCTTGGGTTTTGTATTTATTTTATGAAGAAGTATGTCAGACCAGAAAAGCTAAACAAGCTCAGCAATAGAGCAGCCAGATTGGTGAGGAATTATCTTCCACAATACTCTGAATGCCAGCATTTTCTCATGCAGCAAAACTAGGAAGTCATTCATGAAGTACTGTCATAAAATACAACAGAGCATTGAGCCTGTAAGACCACCACAACCTTATTACAATGAACAAGCTGTATTTAACAAGGGGATTGGGAGAAGTGATGTCTGTCTGTCTCGATGCACAGAGCTTTGCCCTCATGCATATTAGTTACATGCTCCTACACCTGCATGTGGGATCAGTGGTGAACACAAGCACAGAAAATACAAACATTTCAGCTGCCACCCCTTTGGAAACAGCATTCTGTTATGATTTCCACACCACTACAGGGTGTCAGCTGCAATGGCTTCTCTTCCTTTGCAGGAACCTTTAACAGCAGGACTCGGATTATTCCCCCATAATCGTGTTTCAACCTGCCAACAAGATGCAATTTTGAAGACACACCTCAGAGTAAGGTGCTCTGCACTTCTGGCAGTGAAGTTAACATACTTCCAGAGAGCAGGGAGAGGAGCCTAGCTAGGGCATCCAAGAAGGGCTAGTTCTGGTGGGGGTCTCTGATTCCTAAAGGCATGGCAAGGTGCCATTCAGCCAAAGACTCTGGTTCTTGTTCAGCAAGCTGAACCTTAATGCCTAATTAATCACCAGCTAGTTCTTACACTCCAGTTTCTTATCTGTGGGAAAAGATAATCAAAGTATATGACTTTGAGATGTCTTTTAAAACTGTTAAACCTTGGACAATCACTTTTCAGGACAGATAATACATAAAAAAAAAGGCACAATCACCAAGGCTGGTTCTGTCCACTGTTGCTTGTCTTTCAGCCACCTCTCCTGCAGCCAGCATATGCTAATATTCACACTTGAATGGACATTGTTGTGGCCATCAGATGGGTGACACTGTGACACTGCTTGCTCCGGTCCGGTCACTACCCAGCTGATACTTCAAGCTGTATATACTGCAGTGAAGGTCAGAACAATTTGTTGGTGCTTAACTAATACTAATATCAGTACAGAAACCTAGAAACTGGAAGCAAAAGTGAGTTTACCCACGGGGTTGTTCTGAGAATTTAGGAAGCACGGGAATTCCCAAACAAAAGGCATTTTGCTCTTTCCTTATTCAAGCAAGCATATTGCTCTCACCGCACAAAGAGCACACATCCTGAAAATCTGCACTTGTGTTCTGTATTACCACATATCTTTACGATTTGTTCTTTGGGAATAAAGCCAGTTTGTGACATAGAAATACAATAAAGCTTCTATAAAAATTCAAAATAAATTTGCATCCTAAAGAAAACAGAAAAAAATTAACTCTTATATAAATCTAAAACACTCCTAAAATTTGATTGTACTAGGTACCATGGGATTTGGAACCTAGAAAGCTCTGCACGAAGACAGTTTCAGTATATTGACAATAGGAAGCAAATAAGCTTTTGCCACAGCTTTAAAATTCAAAAAGAGCAAAAAGCTATTAGAAAGAAATATTTTCATTACAGTACCTTGGAAGAGAATAATGCATGACACTGTTTAATTTGGTTATTACTACAGGACAGCAAAGCTTTTTGATCAAATTACAATTTGCACCGAGAACAGGAGTTCCTCAAACAGAACAGCACTGCATGTACAATATCTAAATTAAGCTCTGAAAGAGAAACCTAAAGTGGGACAGGGAGCTTAAGATCAGAGCAGAAAAGTAACCTTTCCTCTTAAAAAAAATTTTGTACCTAAAACATGTAAAAGCACACAAACTTCAGCATCTCATCCTAACTAGGTCATTTTTTTTGGGTAGCCTGGGGTATAATTTTTCAGTCTAGCTTTTAATGAGATAAGGGATTGTGATTGTCTCTCCTCTCAGCCTCCCAAAACCACATCGGAGTCAAATGGACAGTGTTTCCATGAAAATGAACAGCTATGGGGGGAACAGAAAGAGAAACTTAACAAAGTGTCCCAGTGAGCAAGAGGCTATAAAAGTGCATCCCCATGGTCTATCAGTCAGTCAGTGCACAGACACATACAAACCAGCCAGGAACACCTGCTCCCTCTTGTCCCACCAAGCTTCATGGCCTCAGTCTCCTCCTATACCATAAAAGCAGGGGTGGGCTGGAGATTTAGGGGTTTTTGTTGTTCGATTGCTTTTTTGGGGTTAGGTTTTGTTTGGTTTTTTTTTTTGGAGGAGGGGGGAGTAGGGGTAAAAAAAGGGATGTAGAGAACAGATTAGCAGGAAAACAAACTTCATCAGTTTCACTGCTCTTCACAGAATTTTCTTCCATACTCCACAGGATATCCTCAGAGAGACAGATAACCAGGTACCAGGAGAGGGATTTCCAGATCTTCAGTCTTTCCAGCTCACTTGCTTTCTATCATCAAGAATTATTGCTTCAAGTTAGCACACAGAAACCTTTATCTTAAAATTAAATTATTAAAATAATCTGAACTTTTCCTCTGTCTTATATTTCAGCATTTTATAGCTTCTAATAAATTCCTAGAACATACTGAAAAGAACGTCCATCTTTCACCATTTCTAGACAAGTCTTCTGAGTTGGTTCTGCTTCCGAGTGCTATTAAAATATGCAACATATACTGGCATACTCTGATGTCTTGTTAAAACAGTAATGCAAGCTGAAAGCAGTATATTGGTGACAATGTATTATCAGTTTACTCAGGGCACACATGTCAAAAATATTAAAATAAGGCTGCCATGGAAATCTTTACTCTGGAGCTCTCAAGCATGAAGGAGTCCTACTGCAGAGATTCATTCTCACAACATCCACCACACCTCAGCCTGGCCTTCTGGCAAAACCCCACTGCTGAGTCTGAACAAGAGATAAATAAAATGCAAATGGCTTGAATCACTCCAAAGAAAGACTCAGGCCATGACAGAGGCAGCACTGCAGTGGCAGGTTTGAAAGCAGACATCATCCATCAAATTTGTTTTGTGTGAGGTCAGAGGTCTTGGCATGTCCACTCCTGATGTTTGCACAGGGGAACTACTGATTTATTTATTTTACCTCCATGCATTTTTCATGCTGGAAGTGCTATTTACTATTTCTCTAGAGCATATATATATAGGACCAACTAACTAGAGGTTTAGGTATTTCCAGGACATGCTCTGAGAGAATATTCTGAGGAGGGTAAGGAAGGGTTGCTAAGTGACCAACACTGATACAACTTTATACAGTGAGAAATATGAGACCACTCCTCACCTTCTTGTGTATTTGCACTCAAACACTAAGTTTAATTCCTGTACAGGAATGAAAGCACAGTTGATATTTAAAACTTTTTTTTCTCTGTGCTAAAACAAATAGGCTATTTTAACTACTTTACACTTTGCCCTACGATTTCATAAGCACGCACCTTCCTCGCTGTGAAGAAGACCTGGAGATCATACATATAATAGAACAGATGAAGACCAACAGGAAAAATCAGATATAAGCAAGAAGGCTAAATATTTGAAAATAAACAGAAGACATGCACTGAGTATTCTCCACACAGGAAGCTTCTGCCACTTGCAAGCTCTCCACAGCCACTCAGCAGCACACTATCCCAGCTGCTGAGCTTGGAAGGCACCTCTGGAGGTCACCCAGCCCAACCTCCTGTTCAGAGGAGACCATCTTCAAAGTCAGGTCAGGCTGTCTACTGCTGAGTTTTCAAAACTCCCTGGGTGAAGAAACTGCAACCTCTCCCAGCACTTAACACCGCCCTGTCAGGAGTTTTTATTGTAGCAATTATGACGTGATATTCTTAGGTAGCAAAAAGGCCTGTTCTGATACTTGAACTGCTATGATCTCAGGCAATTAAACCATATTTCATCACAGGCTCTAGCCTGTAGAAATTATTGAACAAATAGAAAAACTATTTTTGGTTTCGAAGGTACAGGCCATTCCTTCTTTTCCTATCTGACCTAGAAAATCAGAAGCATAATCAAAAGATGCTATCATGATATTCTTGCAAAAGAACAACCATGTGTGCCACTTGAATCACAAACATTGTTTATTTCCCATGTTCTAGTTTGCAAGGTGACTGAAGAGCTGAAAATAAAAGGTAAGTTATGTTTTACATTGTCTTATTCTTTTAACTTAACTGTTATTTCCTTGGCTGTATTTCTTTCAAAAACAAGTCTACACACCCATGTGAAGTGTCTTAGAGGATTAAACAAAACAGCATACCTGCACAAGGGATCTCAATTTAGCAAGTCTGCTGGACTGTGCTGTCATGAAAAGAGCTCTAACATACACTCCCTCCTGCTCAGTGTAACAAACTTCTAGATTCTAAATAAAGGACAGATTTGGAAAGTAATTACGTCAGCACTAAGAGGTTAGATTAGTAATATTTATAAGTAATAACATAGTATTAACATAGTTCAGAATGCCCAAGAAGCCAGGGACTGACACTTTTAGCAACTATCCAATAATATGCTGAATACAATTAACATTTAGTCGAACACGTATTTCACCAGATGAGAGAAAAGAAAAAATCACAACTTTTAAAGGGCTTAAATTTTATCTATTAAAAAAAGACAGCAGAAAAGGTTAAGTCAGTGCAATTAAGGAAAGCTGATTTTTATGTGACACTATGTTCAACTCTTACTTTTTTGAAAGTTTACAGCATTCTTTTGAATCACGACACATGGGTTGGCAAAACAGCTTTAAGATTCAGCCTGAGGCAGCAGTAAAAATAAAGTGTTTGTATTTTGACTTACACTTGCTATCTACAGCTCTCAGTAATTACTTCCTAATCTCACTGGGCGACCAAAATACAGTATAAAGTCATCTGAAGTGCAAGAAATCAAAAGCATCTTTTAGAAATCAAAAGACCTCTTAAGCTTTGAAAGCTTGGGTCACAAGACAGCAGATAAAGACATGCTGCTCAAGCTTACAATGAGTATTCTTCTGCATTTCCAATTCTAATTCAGGTTCCTGTACATTTCCTTTTTTCTCTCATGCACCCCTAGAAAAAGCTATTGCATTTCACCTATGAAGTTAACCCCCAGCTGTGATCTGTATTTCTATACCAGGCTTTTAGTAGAAGCAGATAAAGAACAGGAAAGATCAAAAGATAATCAGATGATCACAGAACAAAGTATACTTTAATCTCTTCCTCTGCTGTTTAGGGGAAGTCCATGATTGAGATACATATGACAGTCCAATGTGAGGGAAGTGGCTGAACGCTACGAATTTTTGATTTTTTTTAACTTCTGGCGCTGTTTACAAAGGAAACGTTTTATCTTCTGCAGAAGAAATATACTCAGATAAAATATTCCCAGAAACGCCATGGAAATCATCATATTTGAAATTAAAGGTAGTTTTCTCTTTCAAAATGATTTTATATGTACTTTGAAGAGAGAACTAGGAAAAGCCAGCTTATATTTGCATTCGGAGTACTCTGTTTTTATGGAAAGCTACTTCCCTCAATCCAGATTTCCTCCAATTCCTGTTTTACTGCAGGCCTAACGCTTCCTTTACTTTTGCTGCACAGCACACAAGTCTTTGGTTCACATGATACAAATCACAGACACCCAAAAGCCCAACTGCTCACTATGATTCCCACTTCTGCCTGCTGTGACTGGGCAACGACAAACCCCAGCAAGGATCAACAAGGGAAAAGGCACACAGCATGTCCCCATCATTCTCACCCTGGCATACAGTCCTAGAAAATGATGTCTCATCCTCTAGTGACCTAGTCTAGTCCCCTTTTCCTCCCAAGGTGTGCCTTCAAGAAAAATCTACTGCATGAATAATCAGTAACAACTTGCTTACAGCAACTTAAGACAACAAAGTCTCTTCATCTCTGAAATCACCAAGTAGGAATCAAAAAATTATTGCCGTATTTTTGTCAACCTTTTCTTTGTTCTTAAACCAAGACCTATCGATCGATGCTATTCTTTTACTTTCTGTTAATCAAAGAGATCCTCAGCTTCAAATCTAACAAAATTTCAAGTCTATCAGAACAGCAAATCAGAACTCAAATCAGAGTCTACCTATCTACATTGCTGTCTGCCAAGTGCATGAAGAATATTTCTGTATTGCCAATTCCAGAAAGAATGCATCTGTGCTGTCTCTTAATGAATCCAACCTTGAAATCTCAGCAGAGGTAAAAAAATAAGACAGGTAGTACCTTATCTTCTACAATTAGAAGAAAGTATGTGAAGGCAAAGGTGTCAGAGACCAGCAAATAAAAAAACCCAAAGCACTTCAAGAAGCTTATTATAAATCATTACTGCAAAACTGCCTTCTCAAGAATACCTACAAAATACAACTTAATTAATTTTAAAATGCAGCTCATCTTTAACAAAAATTGTCCTCCCAGGAAATTCTGAACACAGCAGAGTTTAGAGGAATCTGGTAAATTAAACAGAATGCAACTTGAAGTATGGCTTGGCACTTTTTGAACTCAACACTGAAATGAAGTGCTGTGCAACTAGAAATGACCATACCAGAAAACTAAAGCCACAGTATCTCACTTCCACATAAAGTTATTTCCACTCTGACTAAAGTAAGTTTTCTAAGCCTACATCCAAAACTCAAAAAAATCTATCTGACCTGTCTTTTATGGAAATTAACTCACTCTCATAAAACATTTCCTGCTCTTCCATTTTATCCCAGTGAACATGGCATACTATGAACACAGGTAAGAAAGAAATACTTTTCTACGATGCCCTAAATACTTATCAAACTCTAGAAATTAACACAGCATGTGACATCATCAGAATGTTTTACTGAACACTAAACTGTATGGAAGACATTTATCCATGCACGGAATTCAACCTCTCACTAATCCCAAGAGAAATTTCCCACCATTCTAAATTATGTCTTCAGCTTTGTCTGAATCCATTGCTTCTTAATCAGAAGGAAAAGGAAAACGGAGAGTAACAGTAACTCTCTTTTCATTTGCCTATATTTTATTATTTATCAGAATGTGATGGAAAAAAAAAAAAAACATTGCTCACTTATTTAATGAAGTGATAGCAGGTTTAACTTCAGTGATTTCTATGTCTACACTGTACACTTCACTGTTTAGATTGTATTGACCAGCATCTTAGGGTTTGGGAAAAAAGTGGGAGTTTTGTTAAGATTTTCATATTAGATGAAAAAAAAAAAAAAAACCAACCAAACCACATTTGCAAACAGAGTCTGGAAGAAAAAAAATACATAAAATTTAAAACCCTCTAAACCACTTGTGCTAGAATTTCTAGTTATACTAAAGTACATTCCAGTTTCTACAGCTCTAGTAAAAAAGTATTACTGAAGTTGAGTTTTCAGAAGAAAGTCACAGACTCTTTACCCAGACTTGTCATAGTATTCATAATCCCAACTTCACATTCACTGCTATCTAAAAGCATTTCTTACCTCTATCAAGGTGTTCATGGAGAAAGCTGTGTTTTCCCTAACTGAAAATTTAGATTCACAAAACATGTTTCCCAGCAATGCAAGAAAGGAAGGAGCATGTTGCTTCCTCATGTAGTAAACACAGACTTTAGGAATGTGCTACTGGAAGCCAAGTCCACGTAAGACACAAATGCCTGCTGGTCTATGACAGAGTTCATTATTCCAACTGTAAAGTGTCATTCAAAGACTCTTTTACCTGGAACCTGCATGCAATTTCCTTGTTTCTCTCACAGTTTCTATCTCTTATTTTTGATTACTTTGCCAGGTAACAAACTATGGTATTATTTTGTCTTGCCAACCTTAAATGTTTTATTTGCTGCCTGCAGGTTTATACCAACTGCAGTTCTGGAGGTTTCAGATCAATAGATATCATTGACATCTTGAGAACAAGCCACCTCTACAGCCTGGGTCAGACAGGACACTACTAAGGACCAAAAAACCCCAGGTCCCTTTGAAGGTTTCTCTTGTACTGGATTAAGAGAATTAACAAAAATCGATGAGGATGTTATCCTTACACAACATACCTAGGTGTGGAGGTTGTAAAAGTATTTTATAATTTTTTCTGACTGAATTTGACATCACCACCCAGAACCAAGTGTTTATCACTGTTACACAGCCAAAAAAGTTTAACACAAGCAAGAGCAACCTTTCAAACAAACTTCTGAAAAAATTGTACAATTCTGCTGCTGCTTCAGAAACATATTAAAACTGGTGCATTCCACACCATCCACAAGGCCTTAAAGAGATGTGTCTTCAGATTTGGAATATGAAGTTGACAGTTTTAGTTGAAAATTCTTTTTGCATGCTTATCGCCCGAGGGCTTCTTTAGTTAATATTAATGAAATCATGTTCACTTCTACCAAATAAATACTTAATAAAGCAATTCTGTTTAATGTTTTAATGGCAGTCTAACCTTTAAATATGCATTTTTATTTTTCAAAATTCAAACCTGAAAGCCTCCAGGTGTTACTCTAGAAACTAAATGAAAATACTCAGATTCCTTGGAAAATTTATGCTCATAAAGAATTATCTGCTTGTTGTAAAGATTCACATTGGCACAGTCTAGATATGCAGAATGAAAAGAATAATTTATAACTGGAGCAAATGCCAGATTTAAAAGTATGCAGAGGACACTCGCTGGTAGAGTAAGGGGCTTATATCCTAAGATTAGAGCTTATAGGATCTTGCACTGCTAATGACACTTCAGAGGAAAGAGTGCTGATTCCCACTTCTTGCAAATAACTTGTATCTAGGCAATGAAGCTTCCAGTATTACAGCAGTGGTTTGGATTTTTTCCCACCAATTCCACAGAATTGCTACATGATTTTAAGACTTCATCACTTTGTTTCTTCCTAAACTGTATAATAAGCAAAACATTGCTTACCTTTTATAGCATCCCCGGCCTGAAGTGTTCTACATCAGTAGGAAGTATTATTTTTGGACTCTTCTAGCAAGATTTGTCACCACTCTAAATCCTTCTAGAAGTCTGGATAAAAAGAAATAACTTGCCCACATTTCTTACGTGTCATAAGAGATTTTTTTTTAACATGACACTTTCCAACTTAACTGTACACTGATGCTTTGTTATCTTAGGAGGCAATTTCAGGACCTGAAAACACTAGGTGTAACATTAAAGACAAACCTACATCTCTCTATATAAGGAGAACTACCACCTTAACATTATAAACGCTTCTGAGAAGAATCCTTTCTTCAAACTGCTTCACACTGTTTTGGAAGTTCTTTTATTAAAGCTGCCTTTAGAAGATCCCAAAGGAGTGTCAAACTTAATCCAATTCAGAATATATATATATAAATGCACTTCCTGTAATATAGCATAAAGTCACAAAATACATTAAAAATGTTGTAATGTTGATCCATCAAGCCAGGCTCAAACCAGTTCCCGGAACTCTTTTCCATCATTATACAGCATCTACAATACACTACTGGTTAGGCAAGAGGAAAAAAGAGGCAGAGGGAAAGGTAGCTCCAAAGATTCTGTTAAGCATGATTCCTATTTCCTCTACACATCTGCTAAATCTACAAGCAATTATTTTGAGGCCAAGAGCAGCAAATTCTTAGTGTTATCTCAGTGAGTTCTACAGGTTAGACAAGCATCATAGTGTCAAAAAGTGGGTTTTCTTTCTCTTGGGGCTTTTAAAAACAAATTTCCATTTTTCAAGGCAGTTATTCAGGGGGAAAAAAAGAAAACCATTAAACTAGGTATATGCAAACTCACACTGCATTTTTATCTCTATATGGTCTTACTACTTTGCTAATTTATACTCCAGGGTATAGACTGCACCAGAGTTATACTTATTCACTGACAGCTGTGCTGGTGATAGCTGTGATTAGTTACAGTGAAGGCTATTCCACTTTGGAACAAGGATGGGTTTTGTTATCAATCCAAACAGCCTCTGTGTCTCAGTGAAATAAGGGACTTCATCAGTGCACTGACACAAGACAGAGAGCTGGAAACAGCTGTAATTAAGGCAAATCCATAGCATCTTAAGTTCAGCTGAGAGAGGACAATCCAAAGTTTCTCTCACTTCCCACAAGAAAATTTTACATCTTTAATGATATATCATCACCCAGTTTTTTAAAACCATCTCCAGATAATTGTACTTCACAAGTGGCCTAAGCTGAATGTAACAGGCACATAAGAGATCGTCTCTCTTAGCACAAACTTTTTGTACTCATACACTTTCCTTTATATAGCCCCTTTTTTCTCTCATCTGCTCAGTTCTGACCACTACTTTCAATCAAGCCCTCCACTACCACATTCAAGGTTTACTTTGATGCACTACACAAAAATCAACAACAAGATGCCAGGAGAATATACTGTAAAAATCTATTTTTCATCATATCAGCAGTGCAATGATGAATTGCTGAAAGGATTGCACATGAAAATTCAGACCAAGTTCATCAAAATAACTGCTCATTCTCACAAAAAACTGTATTACATTTTTGACATAGAGGAAGAAACATTATGTGCACGACTAGAATTAAAACCAAAGGAAAAGAGATTTCCAAGCATCTACTTCATGGCAGTAGTGAGACTGCTTAGGTAAAATGTTCTCTTCTACCCAAATATTCATGCTTTAGGAGAAAAAAGAAATTTTTAAAAAATCATAAAATCCTTAATAAATGTAACAGTAATTTGTCTCCTAACCAGAACCTAGCAAGCTTATGAAGTTTGGATTGAGTACAGCCCAGTTCAACCATGCACTCAAACACAAGGCAAAAGAAACCTTTGAGAGAAAGTATATCAAACTGTAATTCCAAATAAATCTCCTTCAGAGTTTATCCAATGCTGTCAATTCTTCATGTTTGACAAATGTGAGAATTTTCCCAGCTGCCAAAAAACCTTACATTAAAAACAAAAGGGATGGTTTTACCATATATCAGAGCCACAGAAAGCAGTGGCAGTGCCACCGAAGAACAAGCCATATATGTGAATACAGTTTCAGGTAACACACAAGTTACAAGCATTAGAAGTTTAAAGGTGAGTGTCCAAACTCGCAGTAACACAATTCCATTAAATGTATGTATTTTCTTAGGCTCTAACCTTTAGAAAAGGTTCACCTTAGCAACAGGTTACAGTACCCTTTCCCATTTAAATATCTCTTTGGTACCACAGATGCTGCCAGAACGGCATAAAGGTTGAAATCCTTCACAGTTCTTGCCCAGCCTTTCTTCTTACTGCTTTTTCTAACCTCTTCCCTAATCACCTGCTAACATAAACTCTCTATGTTCCTACTCATGTAACAATTCTCCTTCACAGACAACTGAAGAGACTATAATATTAAAAACTGAGTTGTTAGTGTAAATAAAAGCTCTTGATTTCCAAAGTCCATGCAACAGCTTTCTCGATCAAATCTGTATACTTCTCTTCTTCCCACACCTCCCCCACATTTGGAAGACTCTCTGCTTACATTTCCTTCGTTTTATTTGAATCTCATTTGATCCGCAGCTTGAGAAGAAAGAAGAATGGGCTTTCTCAATGCTCTGATAGGGGTCTCTTTACTCCTGCCAATAAAGGGAGCTTTGCTACAGTCTGCCTGGCTTCTTTCTTTGCCCTGAAGAAAGAAAAAGTTTGAGTTACATTACCTTCATTCAAAAACGCTGTAACAGGTTTCTCAGAATCTATCAAGTTACTTCTTTAGTTTCATTAGACCATCAAACTAATTCTTAATGATGAATTTTAAAAATAACTTAAACGTAAGATAAATAACAAACAGTACACAAAATATATCAACATGATTTTTAAACTATTGTTTTCTTCTCCTCCACTACTGCTCACAAAGGACTCTCAACAAAATAGCATTGAAGGAGGACATTCACAGTTAAAATCACAGCTATAATTTCTTCCTTTCACTCACAAAAAAACTTCTCCACCCAGATACACTGCAGACTGTAGAAATCTTCAAAGCAGTGCCATTTTCCTGGAAAGTCTGCTAAATTCCATTTGAAAACACCAGCTCAATTCTGGGAAAGCAATTAAGTGTTCTGCAGAGTGTTTTTTAAAAAAAACAGCCCATGACAATATTCAAGAGGTCATTAGAAGTAAGCAACTTAGTTTGAGGACATTTGTTTGATTTTGGAATTTTTACCAGCACAGAGAAAAAGAAGAAAATGGTCCAAAAGCATAATTAATACAAATCACCAATATCTATATGCATTCTTAAACATGACAGTAAAGTTCAACAAATGCTACCCCAACGCCCAGGCCACCACCACGCAAAGCCTGATGTCCCCACGCCTCTCTCATCCTTACATGTCAAGGCCAAATTTTCAAAACCAGCAGCAACCTCAGCCGGCCACGTACAACACAGAGCCAAAGCACATTTCACAGGAATTTCAGCCACTCAGCTCTTGTCAGTGAACTTTGCACCCACCCAGCCCAGAGTCCAGGAGTGCACTGTGGCCAAGCCAGGCGGCTACTCCGTGGTGCCAGGGCAGCGACGTCCCCGGGCGGCACCGGGCAGGCCGGCAGCGCGGGCCCGGCCCGGCAGCGCGGGCCCGGCCGCCATCCTGCACACAACACCGCGGACACGGATCGGCCTCAGCAGTCACACAGCTGGCTACGGAAGGTCACAGTGCCACAGAAATGCTTACCTGACCCTACACGCGCCGGGCTTTCGCTCCCCTTGCCACAGCTGAAGTGTGGGACTTTGTAACGCGAGACCAAGATAGCACTTAGCCACAAAGGAGGAATGCCACAAACTTGCACGGCTTTAAAACAGGGGGTTTTGTGGCTTTCTGATTTTTTTTTTATCTTAGTCATGTGCTACAATTCACCTTTGGTCCTCAGGAAGTGGAAAGGAAAGGCGACTGCTGCTAACAAAGTAGCAGCAATGCCACTTTGGACTATAATCATAGCAAGCAACATGCTAATGAATGGTTACGGATTCCGGCAAAACACACACAGGCCAAAGAAAGCCTAATCTGGCTCATTCTAGAAACACAGTACCTGGAAAAATAGCCCAGCACTGAGATTTACAGAAAACTCCAAGAATAAATGCTTACTCAAACAAAAAGGAGATCTGGAACTGTACACTTTCCCCACCAAAACAGTATATAAATTACAAGTCAGCTTATTATACCTACAGGTGTCATGAAAGTAGTACAAATTTCTGTACTAAACATTTACATATTAACTCAGCAAAAACCTGAAGTTCTAAAACTCTTAGCTCCGATATTGACTTCAGACACCAACCATATCAATGACCCTGGGCCACTGCTCCTTCGTATTCTTAGGTATAAATCTGAATTTAGTGCAGGGAGTTTTGCACTTTCAGCCTCTCCTTTCCTTCCCAAGACACCAACCAACCCCTTCCAAACCACAGAGAATTAAGATGCCTCCAAAATTTCATTCTTACTAAACAAGTGCACTCCACAGCTGAACAGCAGCATTATGACAGTGCTACGCCCTTAAAAATGTGGCATGAAAAAAAAAAATCCAAAGGTATTGGTAAGACATAGAAAGGATTGGGGGTTTAGCTCCTAAGATCAACATAAAAAAAGGAACATTCTCAGAACAATTGAAAATAATTGATCTTGAAAATAATTCCGTATTATATTGAAAAACCAAAGTGAAAACTGACTAAAAAAGAATCTTTTAATACTAATGAAGTACACATAACTATTTCTCAACTTGAATACACTAGATAATTCAGGGAAATTATTACATAGAATTTCAGTGAATTACAAGCAATAAAAACAGCAATCAAAACTTTTACTTTCCAACAAGCACAGTTATTGTTGCATGCGACAACATACAGAAATTACTTCCATTATCCTTTATATGTTAGTCAACAAAAAGTACCTTACCTCATCCTCCACTGTCTGAGCACAGAGGATTAAAAACAAAGCATTAGGCAGAAACTGCAGGTGTTTTGTATCAAGAAGAAAACCCAAACCACTGCATCAATAAGCTTAGTGGCTGTCCAGCATGCCATGCACACTCTAGGGACATTTAATGGAAACTTATCCACATGCTTTTTTTTGCAAGCTTCCAGACTTCTGAATTGGAAACCCAAAGGCATCCGTTCATTACCTCCTCAAAATGCAGATCTCAGCAACACCACACTGCAAGAGGAGCCACCACAGCTTGATTTTCCCTCCTAGTAATTCCCTCCTTGCCAACTGCTGCACTGCAGTCTTTCTGAGGGCTGTGCAAAATGCAATCGGGGGAGGGCTGAAAGAGCCCGGCAAAGAAACATAGTTACAGGAAAGTTCTTTCAAATCATCTCATGACTTCCTAGTCTTGGGCTGAAAGGCATAAACTGCAGAGTTTGGTGGGATCACTTAGCATTTTCTCTGCTGTTCCTCCTCTCATGTTCCTGCCTACTTTTTATTTCATTTTTCACAGGATAATTTGAGGATAGTACTTTGTGGAAAAACTAGAGGGAATGAGGGGAAAATAATAAACAATTTTGTTATAATAAAGCTACCTTTAATTCTCATAACCATAATATTTTAAGGGATTAATACTGTCTTTTAAGGTTTAGGATGTTTTGGTGTTTTCTCAGTTCAGGGAAGGGGGAGATACTGGTGGATTTTTTTTGCTTTCTTTGCTTAAATTGGGGAGTTTAGTCAATTAACCACTTAGCACTTGGATGCTTTCCCTATACAATTAAAACTGCCGTGATTACACAACAGCAGTATTTGTGAGACAAGTGCCCAGCAGGGGCATTTGTAATTATTCCCCAAGTGTTCCACAACAGCAGCAAAAGAATGCATCCAAATATTAAAGAAGCTTTCACAGAAGCAGTGGGGTTGGAAGGGACATCTGGAGACCATCCAGGCCAGTCCCCTCTGCCCAGGCAGGGTCAGGCAGAGCTGCCCAGCACAGCCGCCCATCGGGTTTTGAGGATTTGCAGAGAGGGACTCTACCACCACACTGGGCAGCCTGTTGCAGTGTTTGAGCACATCCCCAGCCAAAAGCTTTTCTTGTATTCAGAGGGAATTTTATCCTTTTTTTTCCCCTTCATTTATGCCCGCTGCCTCTCTGGACACTGGAAGTCTAATCTCCGATTTGAGTTACCTCCATCCCCCTCCACTCTCCACAGCTGTGTTTAAGAGCAAAGGGAGCAACAAGGAGCCCTCGATGTCAATCAGCCAGTTGTTGGTTCATTTGAAACAATAGGCTCATCACTGCTTTCCACCCCTCCTTCCTTCTGCATCCTGCAGAGCCAGGCTCAAGGCCAGATCTTTTAGCTCATAGCAGCTGCCTACCATCAGCAACCTATTATTCCTGGAGATCCAGGTCCTCCTTGGGGGAGCATCCTGCCCTGTCTCCCCCAGTTCAGCCTCACTGGAACATTAGGCAGGGCTGAGCACCTGCTGGCAATGACATGGAAAGCTCAGAAACCTCCAGAGCCCTCTGGCACCTCCCCACCTCCTGTGCAGCCCCCAGGAGAGGGGCAGTAGCCAGCAATCAGAGCGTGTCATATGGGCATGAGCAGAAAGGAAATGGGAGAGTTTGGAGGGAGATGCGTCCTTTGGGGGTTCGGCTCAAAGCAGTGCTAAGGCTGGCTGGTTTTAGGGGCAGGTTTGAAGGTTTTCCTTTCCCTTAAAAGGCCAATATAATGGGCAACATAGGTATAGACTCAGATACAATGAAAACAACTACTACCCACTCCCCCACCAACAGATGGGAAAAGATTAATTTCTCAAGGCTGTGCACAAGTCCTTTGCTTACTCTTTGCAAGGGCTCCTGAGTTACCATGCACTGAAACAGTGACTTTACAATTTGTCTTCTAACATGGCTTAGTTAACATTGACATTCCTGTAGTGGATAATATAGACCCAATTTAGGCTCCCAAACAAAGTTTTAGTCAGTTTTATTTTCAATTTTTATCTATTGAAAATAATTTACCACTAAAGGTCATCTTCAGCTTCAAATCCCTTTCTTGGTTTGCAGACCACATGACATACAACATTTTAAAAACATGATCACAAATTTGAAAAGGGGAAAGAGAGGCCTGTTGGCTTTGAAACAGAAGAATGAAATCAGGAAAGCTATCAGAGACTTCCTGCATGACTTAATGCACTTCTGTATATTTCTGTTCTCCTTTGTTGAGGAACAGATCCCCTTTCTCTGATCTTACCTGGACACCTACCAAGTTCCCATCTCTTCATATGCATTACCTTGTATAATAGGACTCCAGTCTTAAGCTGGGAACTGTCAAAAGTGAAAAAATAACTAGAAATAAGGAACACAAAAACAATTATATCTTGATGAAGTTGGGGAGAAGAAGGACCAAAAAGATACCTTTCCCCTAAAAACCAAATATAAATAGGAAAATAAGATCTTTAATTATTTTTTTGGTTTCTGCAGTTAGTCTAAGATTAGCACCTTAACACTTCTTAACCTGTTTTGCTTCAGGACAGTGAAAATTACTTCAAGACAGCCATGTGCAGCCTAGTTGCTTTCTGGCAGGAATTCATATACCAGCACAGAGGCACACAACATTTTAGGAAAACACCACCAAACACCTAGCACCAACTTAGAAGACTTGGCCAAGGAAAAAAAAAAATCTTACAGAAAGATAGCAAGTCTGCTTCATAAATTGTTCATGGTCCTGTGTGGGAGAGTAAAAGAGAAAGAGAAAAGGCCAAAAGAGTGTTCAACTATTCCAGCAGACTATGTCCTTTTCTTGCATCCTTCAGATGCTACTTCTAGATCACAAACTAAAAAGGACTTGTTATAATGTTATGTGAACCTACAAAGAGAACTTATTGTGACAAGAACATGAACTTCTATATATAAACACCACCATTAATTCACATAATTTATTACCAACAAGAAGTTCTTAGTCACAGTGCTTAAGATATGGTCGAGTTATAGTGCAGCAAAAAGCTTAATTTTTATCCTTTTCCACAGGCTTTGAAAGAGCCTCTCTACCTTCCACCTTTATAAAGCTGTACCTGTTGCAAGGAAAAAGCCACAGAGTAGTCCCAGAGCATCACCTGCTGCTCCCCTCCAAAGACACAACCCCCATCACTCACCTGAAGGACTGATGAATTTCCTATATTCATGTCAAGAAGTTGAAAGGAGCACATTTCATTTCTTTTATCCATTCCTAAATTAAGCTTAAACTGAAGGCAAACAGGACTAACTTTTGTTTTTAGAAGCATAATTTCTTTTTAAACTCCAGAAAAAGTAGAGTGGAACAAGGAAGGAAAGCACAATCCCAAACATATTTAATGTACTGTTCTAAAGGACTCAGGACATTTTCTCCTCTTGCAAGTAAGGTTAAATGCAGTTTTCCAAATTAGGCTGTGGCTAACTGAGGAAGCTGGTTACCACCTATGAGTTCTAATCATATTTTTAATCTATTTGAAATCATACATCTGAGGGGAAGATTTTTTTTGGTGAAATACAGATAATAATTTGCTTACCTTCCTTGCAAGTACAACTGATGAAACAAAAAACCCAGCCTCCATATACTATCATGCAACTTAAGTCCACCAGGCAGAATACAGAACTTGCCAAATAGTCCATTCTGATTGTGTGCAAGGCACACGACAAGATAGAACAATGCTACAAGAGGTTTTATTTATAGAAATGAGAATGAAACTTGTTTTGACTTTTGAGGTATCACCTTCATTCATAACTAAACCAAACCCAGGCACGGAAGACTATTTGTTAAATTAGTATCATCAACTTAAAAGATGAGAAAACGCAAAGAGAACGAGGTACTTTACGGCGTCATGCAATGATATTAATACTAAAAAAAACCACCAAAAAACCCACCAAAAAATACCCCAACTCACACAACTGTCATGAGGTTTCTCAACATACATATTAAAAACATACACAGCAGAAGAATCGTTCCTACCTACCTGTTTACATGACAAAAATTCACAACACAAACCCCAGTGACACACAAGACTGCAGTCTGTGCTTCCGATAGATTAATATATTGTTTCCCACTGCTGAGAGCTGGTCCTGATTCAGTTAAAGCCTAAGCACTTGGGCTTTCCTGCTGGGAAACAAACAAGTCAAGTCGGTTTCAAGCATCTCCTGTTAATACACAGAAACAATTCTCACCAGCCTGAAGGCAAAATAAGAAAAATAGTAGGTAAAGGCTGCTCTAAACCATAACAAACTACAGCAAATCAAAAAGCTGCACTGCAACTTACTAGTTCACTAGAAAATTCATTGCAAAAGTCTGTTTACTTCATGGAGGAAGCCATCAGTGAGTCAATATCTACAAGAATGATTTACATAATGGGAAAATTTTTATTGGCCAGAGGTTCACAGTGTTCTTAAATTTCCAGAAACTGCAGATGTAAAGATACTTCTGTTAACCTAAACCAAAACCAAGAAAAGAAACTATCTGAGATGACACTCCATTTCACAACACAGCTCTAAGGCTCTTCAGCCTTCTCAGCACAGGAAAGACTTACACTCTGATACTAAAGGATGGAAATGTGAATACTGGAAACAGAGGTAGCTTTTAGACTACCACTAAATGGCATTAAAACATATTAGCCAGCATGAAATCTTGGTTAGCACATTGTTGCCATTTCTGATCTGTGACACTAAGAACTGAAGTAGTTTAAGGAACCAGTTTTACTCTTGTAGAAAATTAGTGAGCCAGTCAGAAGGTATTTACAAGAAAGCATGATACCATCTTAGTTCTTCCATTTTCACTTTACATGTAAAAGCTCATAAGAGAGCCAAGAATCATTAGTCAGTAATGAACTGAAAGGAGTTCCTTCCTTCTTTTAACAAGGAAAATATGCTGCAACACCACTACAGTATAAAATCCAGTTTACTCAAACTAAAGTAGCTCGAATGAAGGAATCCTTCCTCAGTCTTCAGAGGGCTGGTAACAGTTTAAGGATTATATTTAAAAACTGAAGAGTAAATTCAAAACACTGCACAGGTTACATTATTCCTCTTAATCTGCTAAAAATTACCAATCTAAAAATGCAAATTATATTTTAATTGCAGCTTTTAAAATACTTTGAATTATACTTAATAGCAAGCATTTTCATCACACAACTTTTTGGAAGTTGGAAATTGAATAAATATTTTTGAATTAATGCCATGGATCATACATGCACAAGTATCAGGATTAGAGTTCTAAAAGAGACTTTAAATTACGAAGCTGCTCATAAACTAAAGCCTATGTGTTGAATTTCAAAAGCACAGAGATCACATTTGTTTTAGTACTGAAGTAGTATAATTCTATTACCATGACAGTGCAAAACAACTTTCCTAGCAGGCAACAAAGCATTCAAAAAATTAAGTTCATATTCAGCCAACCCGTAGTGCTGGCATTCCATAATGCAACATATGAACAACTGTTTCTATAGTTCTTATTTTTTTATCTGCTTTTGGTGATGCAAATCCTTTCTAAAGTATTCTGTTCTACTGAAACAGTCTTATCCCCCACAGTACATCAAGACATCCCATTTCACTTTTCTTCTCATTGACAATTTACCCATGTATTTGCCAGCAAAAGCCACGTTGATGGTAAGAGGAGAATGAATGAGAAAGGTCTTCTGACTCAAGTAACTCTATGCTTCTTTTTAAATTGAAACCAAGTGATGGGGGCTGCCTCCACTGCCCAACAGAACCAACCCATAATTATGGAGAAAAACAAAAAAGCATATGCAGAACAGAAAACAAAAAGCATGTTCCTTTCTGTTATCTGCTGATGCACTCATTCATCTGAAGGCCTAAATTCTCTGCCTGGAACATACAGACCAAGACCAGCAATGTTGCTGCACTGCTCAAGTAAAAAGCAACATCTCCATGCAGTAATTACCGAAGCATTCTCTTGAGTCCTCAGCACAGCTCCCCATGCGTCCATCAGTTCCCATGAAAAGCAAACAGCAGCACAGCTCTGTTTCCTGGGATAGTGAACACTGCTCCTCACCTGCAACCAGACTCTTCTGGCCAGTCTTGACAGTGCTGTACACATGGACTTCATCATCCTTATCCACACACGGATGGAAATCCTCATCCTCTATGAAACTGGCAGGCTGCACTCCTGATTGGCCTTACTGAAAAACTACAGCCAGAAAAATATTGGCTTTGTGGGTCTGCCTCAGGTCTTCCATGCAAATCTCAAGAGCAAGCACAGCTCTTCCTACAATGTTAAACATCTGGAAATCATGCTGGAGCAAGCTTAATCTGCTACTTTGCAAGATGGCCCTACAGAGCTCAGAACCCTTGGAGCTACTCTTATAAGCTAAGGTAACCCCATAAAACCCATTGCCTCGATTCAGATAGGAACATAATGGCAGAGAAGCTTCAGTAATTCTTTTCTAACGCTGTGTCTCCACATGGCAGAGGGAAGAATCTCAGTACAGTAATCTGAAACAAAAAACTCACAGTGCAAATTAGAAAAAAACTCCAAACAAAACAAAATAATCACACAAGAAATAAAACACTAATAAAAAACCTAGAGCAGAGACAAAGAATGAATTAGAAAAACAAATTCTTGCAGCAGCAACAAACAGCTGTGTTCCAGCCTACAGTCCAGCCCCTGCTCTAGGCTCTGGTGAATGAGAAAAAGGAGATGATGAAAGCAGGCAGAACATCACTCCACACCTGAAACACTCCTAGTTCTCTAAGGCAGACTTGTGTCTTTCTACAGAGCTCTGCCTGCAGACAAAGTGCCCTGTATGGCACATTGGCTCCCCAGACTTCACACCTCCAGACCAACTATCCCCAAGTCTGAGTACACACTGGAGACGACCCTGAAGCCTTCTGTGTTCAGACAGCCACCAGAAACAATTACATCTGGGCAAACTGCAGGCAGTGGTCACTGATTTAACATGTGGAACACTCCAACATCTATACCCCCATGCATTTCTCCCTCATTCGGTATCAGCAGTAGATCAGTTTTATCAGTTAACATAATGTTGAAAATTCATCAGCCTCATTTCAATTCTCACACTGCCTGCTTTTCCAAAGTTAGTTTAGATTGTCTAACTAGCTCTGCCACAGTTACAGCAAAGCTGTGATACTGTCAAAGAGGACTGATTGACCACAGTGGGTATCTGCAGGAAGAATGACCCCAAGTCACCAATTACCCTAGTTAGTGAAAACAGATTAATAGCCTACATCATCTTAGAACAATGGAAGCTGAACTCTTCTGTATTAATTTACAGCCATTGTACACTAGCCTCTTTACTCTTGCAGTGAACATATGGATAAGTAGAGTAGCTGTAGGGAAACACCACCCCAAAAGTCTCTTGTATCCAAACATTAAAGCTTTCTTAAAAACATTTCTATTTACAGGAAAATGAGTAGAGACCAGAAGAACAGAGAGACATCAGTTTAAGGAAAGCATCATACGGGCTCAGGGAGCTCTAACAGGGAATAAGGCCATACAGAAACGTTATTAAAACACTCACTAAGTGCTCTTGTTTCTATCTTATTTAATGTATGTAATACTTGGCAATAGGCTCTGATGCTTGAGCCCTGGTAACTGACTACAATATTAAGATATTGGTACATCTTTATTTGGCCTTCCCACCTCTTCCTTGGAATTTACTATGCTTGCAGTAGTGAAAAAAACCAAAACAAGACAAAACCAAACCCAAACCTAAAATCATGACAAAATCATGGTTTTTACAGTTCACAATATCATATAACACAGAACTCATGTTTAGCAGTGACTGAAACACTAGGTTTAAAGGTAGAAAGTGAGTTCCAGTACTCTGCAGCTCTGGGCCTACCCTGAGTGACGAAGATACACGACTTCATTTTGGTGTCAGTAACAGCATCAAGCCTGACACATTGCATTTAGTCTTAACATCAGACTCTAGCATTTCATTTAATAACTCAGGACAGCCATCCATATTTATTATCAAGAGCTTTCCTCTACATCAATAAATTCTTGCCCAAGTGCATGGGACATGTACTCATTTCTCAAAAGATACCTGTGCAAATAAAATCCTTCATTCATGCAAAATCTTGTATTTGATCATTTATTTACTGCTTTTTTTTTTTTTTTTAAGCAGAAATTTACCATCTCACTCGTTTTTGGTGGATGTATCACAACCCTGCTATAATCACTCCGTAGGCCTCCCCTCACTACCTTCTTCACCTAAAAATAAACGAGGCACAAGCTCAATACGCAACAATATGTTGTCACTTCTTCTCTGTCCTGACTACATCCACTCTGATCAACATGACAGTGGGATATGCTGTTGGATGCCACTTTGGCTGTAGGAGCAACAGTTACTCCTCAATCTGGAGTCTAAGCACAGCAAAATGCAGTGACAAATCCTGTTAATTGCCAAATCTTAGCCTGTAAACAGAGCCAGTCTCCTAACCACTTCAAAGTCAAGGTAGGAGGGAAGAAGCAAGGCTAGGTTTTGTTAATTTCTATGTATCTACTAAGACAGTGCAGAATACTATTAGCCTTCTCTCCATACACTATCCTGGAGAATGTCAGAATCAAGGCTTTCTATTCAAGGTGACCAAGCACAACTTTCATCCTTCCTGATTGGTTTCCACCTTCAGCTTTGGCCTCACTCACCAAGCCAAGCACGTAACCAAGGAATGACAAGTTCACATTTGATACGACGTCGTATGGCTGGACATCATAGCTGCTGTCTTTTAACTGCCCCTTTAAGGGTTATTATTAGCCAGCTCTAAGTTATTATTAGCAAACTGATAAAACACTAATGGCCAAATTTTCTCACACAACAACTTGTCCATTTTTCCACTTATCACACTGAGTTATTCCAAAATAAATTATTAAGATCAAGAAGAATCATCCCCCTGCCTATTACTTGAACCTGTTATGTTACTTACTGTTATATTTTGAGGAACTAACAGCACCTGACAATCACACATGTTAATCCTGGCCAAGGTTAGAAATCCAACAAAGATTTTTGCAAACTTCTCTATTTCTCTTTGAAAACAGAAAATTGCATGTGACACCCACTGGCTCTCTCACACCAACAGCTGTTAAACTCAGGTCAAGACTGTTAAGCTAGGCTTCCAGCTGCTAGATCTGAAATTATTTAAACCTTCTAACTCTAAGAAGTGGATTTTTGCTATGCTACATCTTCAAAAGAAAGAAAAAAGGATTAGTCTCAGTTTCTTATGAAAAAATGCATCTCTTGCATTTCTTGCTCAGTGCTTTTTAATGCTACTAAACTTTTTTTGCTAGCTCATTATAGTTACCTTGATTCTGTAAATCACACTAAAAATACTTCTACTGTAATGAAAAGAAAACCCTGTAATGAAATGCGACTAACTTGATTGCTCTTGGCCAACACCATTTCTAAAAATTAAGTTTGGGGTTTTTTCCTACTTACAGCCCTGTGGTGTGGGAGAATTCAAAGACCTCAGCAACCTCATTCTGCTATCTTTGAAGCAATCCTACCAGCAAGGAGTACTTAAATTCACTTTTAATTTCATTCATATCTCAGCTCTAACTACTGCAGAGAGAGTGAAGGGTCGAATCACAGATGTTTAGTACAATTCCAGATGCCAGGTCCTGTGTAGAACTGGCAGATAAAGAGTTTAGCCATATCTCATACTTTTTGAGCATCAACTTCACACCACAGGGGACAACCTACAGCATTTAAGATGGTACTCAGTGCCTCTGTGTGTAGGCATCATCTTTGTTCCCTTAGGTTTCTCTAGAGTCAGTAGTCAGTCAGGGCTTAAGCAAAGAAATAGCATCATGATGCGTTTAAGTTACAACACAGCTCTTTAAAATGAAATCCTAGTAGACAGGGTAAAAGAGATCATAGGAACTCAAAAGATTCACAAGAGTGTTTTTGCTGTAATAGTCTAATTAATTTTGGGATTTTAAAATCAAGTATTTCTTTGGACTGCAGTTCTTTAATGCTACAGTATCCCCATCTACATGGCAGCAGAGTATGAACATAATGGAGTCAACACTTGCACAGATGAGAGCTACAACAGAGGCAGCTGCTAAAATCTAATCACCCACACAAAAAGCATATGATTGATTCCTTCCATACCTCCTTCCCATGATGACAGCCTGTTTTTTTAGTATTTTATCTAATCACTTCAAACTGAAAAAAACCCCATACCTTAGCAAGTATCCCTGCCTTTGAAAAGTTTATTTTAATAAAGAGACAACCTTAAAAAGAAAAATACAGACATGGAAACAGTTCTAGGCAGAAGCCTGCTTCTATTGGGTATATAAATATTTCAATCCCAGCAGCACCACCTAATGGAGAGCTCACCAATTTTCCCCCTTCTTTAACATGACAAATATTTGAGTTTGGAGGTGTTAACAACTGGTATTTTAGCACATGGCCTAATTATTACCCTAAAAAATCTGATTAGCTACAAGAGAAGCCAAACCATTTCTCCATAGACAATCATGGTCCTTTTTTCTGCACACACCCACATTACATTCATACAGAAATTTCTTAAGTATACAAGACCTTTGTTTAACCAGGAGATAAGATTTTAGGAAGATTTTAGTTAGAAATTTATAAAAACCCCCAAAGAACAATAACTGTGCAGCAGTTCCAGCTACCTTAGGCATGTTTCAACTAGCCCTCAGAAAGGAAAACAGAGCTGTCACTACCTCTGAAGTGTACAGAACATTGACAACCCCAACCTAAGATGAAGTTATGCATTCCCAGACATCTTCAGGCTGCAATTCTGCCACAAAACACCCTATGGGAGATGTGCAGCAATTTATTGTAAGCATCAATAAAGTGTGCAGCATGATGCCTGTTGTAAACATCCATCATTTATCTCTTGCCAAGAGACATGACAGAACTTATGTATAACTGAATACACAAGAAGTCGATTTTTCTTCACTGCCTTTTGCCCTCTGTGTTCGTTATATAAATCACAACACTGTAAGTAAGGGTTCAACTCGTTGAACTTTTCCAATTAACTCAGCATATGGACACTTGTTCTGGAATAACTGCCTTTTTATGTATGGCTCAGAGGATTTTCAAAGTCAGTCTGCCCAAGCTCATATCAAAACAGTCAACTAATATACTGAGAGTTCATATTGAAAAAAAACCAAACAAAAACACCACCAAAATCTTAGTCATTAATTCTGCAAAATTACAGCATCATACTTTGGCTATATGTACTAAAAGCTTTATTTACACAAACAGGATCATTCCAAGCTCCTTCCTCATTTATTTTGAGAGAGACTCCTCTGCAAAAATACACAGAATGCAGTGGGTAGATATTTATTTGCTTGTCCTAAATCTGTCTTTAAAAAGCAAACAAAAGCACAAGCAAAACCAACCAAACAAAAAAACCCAACACAACAACAACAAAAAAATCCCAAACATCAACCAAACCATACAAACTACCAAAAGAGTAAATCCCCCAAAATTCCCTCAAGATCTTACTGGCTAAAATACTGAAAGTTGCATGTCTAAATAATCCTTTTCAAAATGAAAGTGCAGTTCTCAGGAATTTGCAAGAAGGAAAGAGGAATAGGGGAAATTTATTGTACCAACTAGTGAAAAATATCTGATGAAATTCAATACTCAAATAATAATGAACTTGTTTTATCTTCCTAGAGATTGCAAGAGAATTCTTCTGTTCATGCTCAAAACCACACTGCTACAAAAACCACCTGCCAAACAGTATGAGCAACACAACAGCAATATCTACTAGCTGAACTACAGCATAGGATTCATTGGCATTCCCATCACATATTGACACCATGGGTGAGTAGTGAGATGTATTTGCTAATCTGAACTATAGCATGCCCAGGTTCTGTAGATAGAAACATGATTCAACTCCTGACAGAGAACAGGATACTACTGACTTCAAGGGCTACTGCATGTCATTAATTTCAAATGAAGTTAGCACAAATCCTTTATTCCCCACTCCTCACCAATACACTAAATTTGAGAATGCAATGAAAATACTACTGCATCAAAGGGTTCTAAAACCACTAGAGAGGCACACATGCAACTCAGCAGTCTTCATTTATTTAGGTATCCAACCTCCTCCTCCTCAAACTGCCAAATGGTAACATTTTGAGAACATGGCATTTTACAACCACAAGGACTTTTACCTTCATCTACTGAATACGGAACTGGTATCCTAACCAAGTTCAACCCCAACAGTTGTAATGATAAAAACATTCCCAAGCACAACATCCTCTCAAGGATGCTGTGCTGAATAGAAAAGAGGACAGTGGAAAGGATGGAATAAGAGCAAGTGTATAATCACAGACCTATGTACTTCAGACAATAGTAGGGAACACTGCAGTGTATCTTTGGTGACCTGGAAGAGAAGAGTATGTTAATTCACCTGGAGTGGGAGGTGAGGCAGAGAGGGAATCACAGAAGCAGGTAGCTACAGAGAGGTCAAAGAAAAGTGGATTTTGCAGACAGAAATTACTTGCCACAGTGCGAAAATAGGTACAATCCTGGAAACAGGTATTTCAAGAAAAAAAAAAAGAATTACGTAAATGGAAGTAAAGGGGAGAATGCAGTTACTTTGCTCAAGTGCAAGGATGAAACCACCTTGGAATAAAAGTCATCCATTAGCAACTCTAAAATTGCAAGAAATCTGATTGAAAGTAGGTCAAAATAAGTCACTTCTAAGAATCAGAAGGACCAGCTGGAGAAATTAAGAGCATTTATACTGTTCAGACAAACAAGATGGAAGAGAAGCACAGCACAGACAAGAGCAATCCATTGGTAACTGAAGAGCTTAAATGCAGAAAGAGAAGTCACTTGGGATGGTTTAAAGGAGATTAAAACAAGAATAAGTTAAATGAAAACTATAAAGTTATACTTCCTGTGCAAAAATCAAGACTTACATCTGCGAGTCATTAATTTACGAGCCTCAACACACAACCCACTCTCACAAGGTTCCTCTCTGTGTAAAGACACAGAGTGGGCACAATCAATCTGGTACAGCACACAAGATCTTCATTATAAAAACCTCTAATAATTGTTCTAATTCTCTCTCTCTCACATGTACAGAGATGAGGTTACAAAACAAAATCCATTCACACTGCTAAAATTTGGTTTATGAGCTGAGCTTTGCTGTTACAATGTGGCACAAGTACCATGCGAGCTGGGTCCATAAAATAAGTAAGAAAATGTTGCTTTTCTAGAACATTCAAAGGAGAAAGCCAGGAACAAGTAGAAGCATGGGAACAACTACCACTGAAAAAATTCTGTCCTGTACACTCAGCTTCCTAGAGCACTGCATGTTTGCTGTGAGCATCAATGGAAGAGCAAAGCAAGTGCTGTTTCCTGTCCCACGATGACGCTGACAGTACAGGATGGCACAGCTCTGCAGAGAGGCAGGGCTGGATGCCTCCACACAGCACTTGTAATTCACTCACTTTATCAACAGATGACGCTTGCACTGCCCTGCTGGGTCTCAGCACCTCATCATTTTTATGTCCTCAGATCATAGGAAAGTACCGCTATTCCCATGTTATTACAGACTAGGAAAATGGTCTGTATATGGAGCAAGAGCAAGACACAAAATAAGCCACTAGCTGCATCAAAGTTATTTTCAGAACCCCAGTCAGCTACCACCTAAACCTGTACAACATCCCAGTTTCTCTTTTCTTTCCCAGCATATATTCCACACTTGAGAAAACATCCTGACAAGGCTGATAACCTCAGGAAGAACATCAAGTTCAAATGCACAAGAAAACAAACAAAACAACAGTGGATGAAGCATCAGCCGACTTTAAGTCTTTACTCATCCTGGTAATCCTAACAAAGTCCTAACCACTTGACTGAGACATCACACTTCCTCTCACTCTGCTTCTTAGGTACACTGAGTTTTGATTTTTCCTGGCATGGCAAAAAGTTTCAAGAGAAGGAAGTGACACTACTCTTAACTGGCCTGTGGTTTGATGATGAGAATACTCCCCAGGGAAGTAGGAAACTTGGACTGGAATCCCCCTTCTGCCCCTGGGACTTGGACATGATGTCACATCACTCAGCACTGCGACATCAAAGCCCCTTGTTGGTTTGGCCCTAACTGAAAGGCCTAAGTACACACATCTACAGGAATGACAGAAAACCAAAGCCCAGCCTCCAGGTCTCCTGGTTTTACACTGGCATCTGCAATGGACCATCTTCTCTTTTTTGACAGATGTCAAAGCTTGCAGGAACAAAGTGGCAGCCAGGAAGGCACTTATCTTACACTAGCATCTGCAACACACTTTTCAAGACAGAAGAAATCCAAATTACTTGTTTTCCTAGACATCTAAGAAAGCTGTAAAGACCCATGGCATTTTAAGCTTGTCTTCCGTGCACATATCTTACTTTATCTACAAAAATATGTTTTTCACATTAATGCAGAAACCAAAACATGAGACAAAAGTCCAGTATTACTCCAAACGTTAAATTTTTCTGAGCTACCATAATAGCTCATAATTAGAAAAATTATTATAATAATTATAGTCATCACTAAAACATGTAAAATGGAAGATTCATGACTTCTTTCACAAATATTTTTGAGAAGCATTTACTATTTGTGCGTGAAAAGATTCACTTCAGAGCATTTAAATTACTACAGAATTAGTAGCAACTTTTATAATGGAAAATAAACTACAGAATGTTTCCTCTACACAAAGAAAACTATTTTAAAAATCAACATTTTATGAAACTATACAAAATAATACCAGAACTATGAAATATTCCAACTTGAGGCGTTCCTGCTATGCTTACTGAGGTTCTAATGCCTGCAACCGGCAAAAATGCAAATCTTGATGTCCAAGCACACAACACCCCAAGTTTCAGTAGAAGGAGTGAGCAGGGGATGGAATCCATCAGACACATACAGTATTGAACTTCTGCACACACAAACATGTTGAGACTTAGCTTCCCAGGCTACCTTGACTAGATGAACAGCAGAACTTGAAATTCTACTGAAATCACATTTTATACATGCAGAGTAAAGCAGCAGGGAAGAACAACAGCATGGAAATCAAAGGCTTAACATTTTTTGGGGGGTGGAGAGGATTAGTGACCTACAGTTGTTGTATATAATTTTAGAGACACTCGCCCTGTTAACCTAGTTACAAAGCCAACAGTCAGCAGCAATTTGAAGTCACAGTGGCAACGATATTTTTCTGTCAGGGCTCCAGAAGAGAAGATCTACATGAAGAAAACACTCCCTGAAAGACTACCTAAATATCTCTCCCTCTCTCACACACATATGGAATTCTCAATACCAAATCACATTTTGCTTCATTTTCTCCTTAAATTCTAAGATGTTTCCACTGTATACTTTCCTTACTTCCCTTAGATATCCTGAGAGCTTTTTTTGCATTTATTTCCTTTTCTCTTCTTCTCCATGAAAAAAAGAGAGAGAGAACACATCTTCCTACATTGTGGGCACCTAATGATAGTTCATTATAAGGTGACTCCCTTTTTCTCCCAATTCTCTAGTCCCTCCACCTGCTGTAAGAAAAAAGACCAAAAAAAAAAAAAAGAAACAATTTGTCAAAACTAAATATACTCACCTTAGACTATCCATTTATGAGGGCATGGGATTCCAGCAGGCAGAGCTGGGAAACCAGTTACAGTCTCTCTACCAGCCCTTTACTACTGTAGTTTCTACAGCACCACTTCATCATCACAGGTTAAAAAGTTTAAGATAAAACCTAGTGCAACTACAGCACTCCCTCTTGTGCTACAATCACACCTTTATTCTGCTGCACAAAACCACACAACTCTCCCTCCCTTGGCTTCTTTTCCCCATATTTCATTTTGAAATCTCCAGTTTCTCCCACCACTTCTGGTATTCCTGAGCCAGACACCAACAATTCAAGGAGGTTTCAAATACAAGCATTCTATTCAGAAAGTATCCACAGCTTAAAAAAAACAAACAAACACAAACAAACTCAAGCCTTGGCAATTCTTTAAAGGAACTGTGCACCAGTATACAGATACCTGAAACCAATGTGTAATGAGCAATCTTCACACATCATAACATGCAGCACCTTCAACTAAGAAACACTATCATAATAGAAAAACTCGAATAAAATCCAGTAACTATCTAATCATCAAGATATAAGAGATCAGAATGTTTTGTTTTTACAATAGCTATTCATACAAGGCCAGTTTAGGATATTGGAGTAGATTTAAGTCATTGCTATTTTTAAACTGCCTTTACATCTGAAGAACTATGATCAGCTGTTTATCAATCAAAAATCAAGGGTTTTGGCTTTTTGTATTTTCAGCATTGCCATATCTACTGTAGAACAGCTGGACTTCAGTACCAAGAAGCCATTCTTCTTCTCTCCTTAAGTATTCATTATGGACAACAACAATGTAAAGACCTAAAATACAACATGATCCCAAGATCATTTAAATGGCAAACTGTATTAACATGGACTAGTAAGACTTTATAAATAATCTTTGGTCACTGAAGCTGATGTATCAACGGTAAATACACTTACACGATACTCAAATTCTCCTAATCCATGCAAGAATGGCTTCTCAAAATTGGTATCATCAAACTTAATTACAGGAGGACTTCAGGAAAGCCTAAAGATTGAGCCATTTAGCGCCTCCTTTTGATTAGAATTAATTTGCATTGATACTGAATGCACTTTATGATTCTAAGGCCAGCTATTATTAGAAGCAACTTACCAAGTCATACTTCAGTAAAACACCTACCATTCATGTGCTGGAACAACCCAACTTTTATAACCCCCTAGTGCCGCCTGCTTGCAATGCCCAAGCTCACGACACATCAATGTTTCCGTAACCAAGCTCTGTGACAAGGGGTTTCCCAGTGCAGCCATCAAAAACTGATTCCATCCAAATGTTCAAGTATTTTTCACCTTAAATGAATAGCCCTCTCCCTAATCACCACAAATAGCATTTAGATCTAAATCCATATGTGGTATGAGCCAATGGCTCGTTTAAAAGGACAACATGCAGTATATGGTATGGTCTCTCCAGTTCTGAACAACCATCAGTGCAGCCTTTTAATCCAGGCTTCTAGGCAAGTCAATAGCCATCTTAAATGCAGGTTTTTACTAACTACTTCAAATTATACTATTTCATTTGTCTAAGCTAGACACTGCTAGTACACCTTTGCATCATGCACTAAACTCCTTTCCAGTCTACGAATGCAAGTTCAGATTAGTGCTCAATAATGCTACATGCATCCTATGGGACAAATCTGCAAGGAAAAACACATCATTCTACTCAAGAAATGGAAAACACGTAAATTACAATATACAGTATGTAAGGCTCAGATCTCAACAAGCTAGAGAAGTGACAGACCCAAGGAGACAGCATATTTCAAATTGTATCACTGGAACTTCCCACATTTTACTACTACAGAAACAGCAAAAGATGAAAGATGCCCTAATGCGTGGTAAAGATCCACGCAGAGGAGCACATACAGTCTGTCACGTCACACACAAGCTCTGATCAACAGCACATGAGATTATGCCTCTTAACATTAATACAATTTCTCCTGTTTTTCTGCAGGTAATTCAGATCTCAGGCACTCAAAAGACAGAAATAAATCAAGACGTAAATGCCTTACCTTCCTATTTTACAAGCCACTGCAGTTCTCAGATTATGAGTCAGTCATAGGTTAATCTGCAGAGGAATGACTCAGTATAAACTTTTAAACATTCATTATTTTTTCTAACCTACAACACGGCGATTCATTCAGCGCGCTAAAACGCGGCGTCGCGAATCAGCGCATGAAATGAATGGCGTGAAAACAAAACACTTCTCTTTCCGCTCACGGCAGGCAGACTGGGATAGCGCAGCGCCGGTGCAGGCAGGCGGACTTTGCGAAAATACAACTCCGTGCGCGCCGATGAGGGGCAGCTCCGGCGGCGGCGGGTCCGGGCGCAGCCCCATGGCCGGGGAGCGGCGGGGGCTCCGCCGCAGCGGCAGCCGGGGGGACGCGCAGCCTGGACCGCGCTCCGCGCCAGGCGCGGCGCTGCCGGCAATGCCCCTTTAAAG
>VXBC01006467.1:475396-508282 GCA_013399945.1 Ploceus nigricollis
AGCCAGAGCCGGGAGTGCCCAGCCGGAGCTGGGGATGGGGGCGTAGCCGGACCCTTGGTCCAGGGTGGGCTGGAGGAATTGCCCCACAGGGGCATTCCGAGCCCTGGGTGCAGCGAAGGGGCTGGCAGCCGGGAGAGCCGCAGCTCTAGGAATGTGCAGAGCTGAACACGGAGAAATGTGTGGTGTTTGGCTAATTTCAGTGGGATGAGGTCACCGTCCTTTTTGGACGCTGTTTATCAAGGGATCACTAGGGAGGAACAGTTGGATGCGTGATCCTGAGCGGACAAGCTTTGCGTCATAGTTGCCGCTTGCAGCATCTCCACGCGTCCCGAAATCCATCCTGACCCTCCTCGGTCTTCATATCCCCCGGCTCTCCGTACCGCCCACGCCACGCTGCCCTGCAAACCTAAACATCTCTAGCTCCGGCATTGTCCTCACCAGCCTCTAAATCACGAAGCTTGGCCGCACTGCTAATTCCCTGTGTGCTGTTTTTCTCCTCATCCCACTTCTCCGCTTTCTCTCTTTCCCCCTCTCTCCCGCCTTTGCTGCTGTCCCCAGTCAAAGGCTGGCTTAGCTGTCAAGACAACTGCGGCTTTTGAAAGGATGCCGTGAACCTGCCATCAGAAAGACAGTCTCAGACGGATGCCTTACATGTTCTCATCACTTGTTCAAGACTGCTTGGCTCTGGACCAGCAGAAAGGATTGTGCACCAAGCCTGGATTTCTCCAGCAGCAGGGCTGCAAATAAGTTTCTATCAGAGACAAACCTGCAATTTCCTCCTTTGCCACTCTTTTTGCTGTTGTATTTGTGTCCTCTTGTTTTGCCCTAAAAAAAAGAAAAAAGGGAGAAAACATAATGGGATTCCAGTGCCTATAGCTCTAGCAGCTGTGCTGATGTATTCTTCCCCAAAGAGAGAAAACAAATTCTTATACCATTTAAATTTGTCAGAAGCCTTTCCACATAAAAAATGTCTGTTGATGAAGGGATAATGTGATGATTTGATGAAATACCTAGCATTTCAATTGCTTTGGTGGTTTTTTTTTCTTTTTCTATATTGTGATTCCAAAATTTTAGAGATTTCTAATACAATTACTACAGCAAGATATGTCACCAATGTTTAATTGGTTTGGAATTCTGTGTTATAAGCAATATTTTCTCTGGGGCTTAAAGTGTTGTCTCAAGGCTGCTGTGATATGCTGAACACTTCTGCTTGGCAGTATTGTTTAGAATATAGTCGTTGGAGGGGTAGCTACTTAAAACAGCAGAAATTATAGTAAAGACCGTGGAGTAGCTCTATATTTTAGTAAATTGTTTGAAGAAGTAAAATAATAGTGCATTACATTGGAAAATCACCTGAGAGGAAAGAATTAAAAAAATCCACTGAGAGAAAAGTGATAATCCCTTACAAGCTTGGACAGGGATACTTATCTCCAAAAACTATTTGGAAGACATAGAAGAGCAAATGGCATGTGATTATGGGAAACTAATTTCTCAGCTACAGACTGGAAGGTACCACTGGGAACTGGTAGGGCTTAAATGTTCTGGAGTGTTGTAGAAACTCGATTTCTCAAGCAAACAGTCCATGAGAGAGGATGCTATTTTAGGACTGGTATTAATAAGCAGCAAGGACCTTGTAGAAGGCCAGAGTGTTGCAACTGATCATGAACTGAGTGATCACAAACTAATCCAGCTGAAGTTAAACTGCAAGAGGGACAAATGCAGATATTTGACTAAGACTTGGGATTGAAGAACAGCAAACTTAGAGGAATGGGGAAAATTCCTGAGGCTGACATGATGGATGAACCCAACAATGATTTTTACTTAGAGATATTGGAAGAAGCAGCAAATAACAATTGCCAAAGCAAGGATTTGTTCAACAGGCTAGAAGCAATACCCTGTGCCTAAAACACTATAGTGAAATAAGGAGGGTGGTGATGCTGGTAGCCTTGGGTCTACTGCTCTGATCTTACTATGGGGGTGAGTTCCTCCATGAGAAAATGACTGTGAGCTGCCAGCAGAATGGCAATGGAAAAGACTCACTTGAGTCTATGATGCACAAAGCACGGTATTTTTAGTAGAGAGAGGGAAGTATTAATATGGCTTTACACAGTACAGCTGAGGAACCTGGTTTGGAAAATTGCGTCCAGTTCTGGTAATTTACAGTCAGAAAAGATTGACTCAGGTTGCCACAGGTGCAGAAGAGGAATACTGGGGTGGCAAGGGAGCAGAGTATCTGTATTCTTGAGTGGGAGCTGCAAGCAAGCAAACCTAGCCAAATTAAGCCAAAATAGCGTGATTCAGGCAGCAAATATCAAGGAAAGAGTATCCTTTAAATTAAAGGATTATGTTAAAACAGTGATGCATGGTCATAAATTGGTCATGAGTATACTTAGATTGAAAAGCTTTCTAACCATTCCAAGAGTAAACAAACAGTACTCCAGGAACAAACGCCTACATGGTTTTAAATCAGGGCACGATGCTTTGTTGTGTCCAAAGGGGATCTGAAGACAGCTGAGCTGCTGACCTTTGACATTGTACTGTAACCATTCCCGAGTTTCAGGCCTACTTCTGGTCCTCTGCCCCATCTACATTTGGCTTGTGAGGTTTTTTTCAACTGCCTCTGAGGCACTGGAAATTAGTCAGAGACAGGATGTAGAAAGGGCTGGTTACATTAAGTCATCAGGTGGTTTGTGGTGGATCTTGCTCACAGGCATACTGTGATTGCCAGATTTGTGTCACCACAAAACCTTTTCCCTCAGGTGAGCCTGGCAAAGGACTGTATTGTGTTCCCCTTGCCACCTTCTCAGAATCTTCTGGGAGATTTGTTTGGTAAATATCTTGTTGCATGGGTACTGGTTATAGTCTTCTCTGATATTGTTCTTGAGAGGTTTAGCCTTTTTTTAACTGCAGCTCTTAATTTTATTACCTCTTACCAAAAAGGGTTTGGTGACTCTTGATGAGTGGGGGTGCAGAAAAGTTATTGCTCTGACATCTAAACAAAATGACCATTATGTGTTTGTAGAGGGGTATCATTCCCAGTCCTATCTTCCCAGAGGTGGCATCAACAGGTTATTTTTAATTCTGGAAGTAAACCTGAGAGAGGGAGAGAGAAAGAGGGCAGCAAACCATTGTTTCTTGTGTGAATTTTCTTATTGCAATTAACAGTCATTCAGCTGAACATTTGTAATTTGGAATGGTACAGTACATCCTTATTAACCCTGCTGTTTCAGGTGCAATTTGGCACTGCTTCTGTATGGAATGCTAACTCTTAAGTGTCGTGGCTTGTGTGCTTCACGTGGCTTCTCCACAGTTTCTGCAGAAGGTGGTTATGGGTTTTTTTTTCTAATCAATACCTATTGTGGATCTGAGCAACACTAAGCAGGAGCCAGTTTCTACTGGCTCTGAGGCAGTTTCTTGAGTTGCAGCTTCCTCATCCTGTGCTCTGGATTGAAGATGCTTATTAACAGAATAATAAAATCATTACATTTATACTCTTTTTTATTGCTGAAGCAATGCCCAAGAGGACCTGTATCGTGGGAATACACATTCATTTATTGCATCCTATACATGAGATAGGGGTTCCTCAGGGTTTATTTCAACTGCTACTAGGCAATAATGTCTAATGTGATAGCCCATTTGTTTAGGGGAAGAAAACTCCCCTGCCCAAGCTATAATTTTCTACTTTAATTTCCTAAAAAATAATAGTTTTCCAAATGACAAGCATTTAAGGTGAAACATTCCCCAACTCTCCCAGAAGTTATATAGGCCTTTGTGCATTTGCTATGCAACATTTTTCTTTTCTTTTCTTTCAAGTTAATTTTAATTCCCAAGTCAACTTACAGAGCTACTTCACACTTGACAAGGAATATTAGTATGGCATAACACAACTGCATCTCAGTAATCTTAGGGCCTTCTTACTCTCTTGTTGAGACTATTAAAAATATATTGAGGTCCCCAGGCTCCCCTATTATCAAGACTGCCATTGTGCCCATGCCAAATTGACTTTGGAGTCAAATGAAATTTTGGAGGGCATGCCAGTGGATTCCCAAAGAGGCCTGCAAAGTGGTTCACGTGAACTCCAAGCTGTGCCTAGAAAAAGAGACAAGACATAGCTCCACAGCAGGGGATTACTAGAGCACAGCAATGCCTCAGCCATACATCTGCCTCTCGGTATGGCTGCAAAATCAGAGCTGTGATGGGAAGAGTGCAAACTCAGCAAGATCAGCTTTCCACCATATGGAGATTTCCCTGTGACAGCTGAATTTGAATATAACCGATAAAAGCATCTTAAATGCTGCTTTTTGCCTTTAGAGCAGCACAAAGAAGCTTTATCAGGAAGAAGGTTTTGGTCCAAAAGATTTCTCCAGACATAAAGTGTCAGTTATTATGCTAGTTTGTAACTAGCAACTGCAAGGATTCTGTTGAAACCTGGCAAAGTAAAAGGCTGACATGAATATAACAGCTGTATTGATTTATTCAGATGCCCTCATTTTCTGGATGAAACATCCTTAGGTTATCCTGATATTCTTAGGATCTTTTGTCCATCAAAAATCCCAGAATCTAATCATACAAGAGAAAAAGCCTTAGCTAACATTGTCAGAAAGACCAGGTGGGTATACTTTCTATGCTGAGAGTCTTTCATTATTGTAGAAATTGTTACAGGCTCTTCTTCAGTAATCAATAGTAGCTCTTTCTTCAGAGTGATGTAACTACTTTTGCTTTCACCTTTTCTGCATGTAGTCATGGGAACACCAAACAACCTGTGAGAATCAGGCTTAGGAATAATTTGAGCATTTGAGATGATTGGGAAGTGGCCACTGTATCATAATTTTCCTGGCTGCCAGCTTAGCTGTGTGCCTTACCCCCAGTGTTGTCAGAGCATCAGAACAGGTCTGAGAGGTTTTTTCATCCCCTCCCCTTTTATTGACAATGCTCTAGGTAGTTCTAAAGGGATATTTCAGAGTATACTGAAAGGTTGTTTGAGCCTCTGGATGTTCTTTTGCTGTAAGTAAACTGTCTATAAAAGGTGCATTTCCAAAGCCTGAAGTATTCTCTCCTGAATTCACAGGCAGCCTGACCCAGGCAGACCAGCCAGACTTTCAGTACTGAAGAGATGACACAGGGTAGAACCTCTGTGTTTGCTGCCCTGGCAGATTCCTGAAGAGTATCCAGTCAGGAGAATCACCATATAAAGAACAGTTGTCCTAGAAGCCTAGAGGAAAACACTTCTCTTGTCACAATGGTTTCCTTTGTCTTAACATACATCCAGCCCTCTAGTGGATCCACACTTGTGAGATTCAAGATGTGCACACGTGTATGACAGCATACAGTCCTTCTCTCTGGCTTTTACCTTAAAGCTTGTAGCCTCTTGTGACTCCACAGTTTTTCCCACTGTTCTTAGCAATTTTCTCACCTTGTATAGGAAAATGGTAATTCAGATTTACAGTTTCCCAGGTAGCATTCATTCTGTCTCATGACAGTATGCATAAAATGAGGTAACTAGAGAAGCAATAATTATCCAGCTGTTCGTCTGAAGATACCTCTGAGCTGGATGCTATTTATCCACCTGGGTCTTGAGAGTTAGGAGACATCAGCATATTCACTGGATGATATTTAGAATGATTTCTCTTTCACCTATAATTTTTTATCACAGGGGTTGGGGAGGTTTCCAACCTGTGCATATGAACAAAATGACTAAAAGTGCTCCAGGTGGTATTGGGAAGAGAGTGGTTGTCTTGGGATGAAAACAACTGGCTGTCTTAGCAACCCCCACGTAGTGCATTGTTAAAACCCAAGGGCAGGTATCTAGTTTAAATGTATCTTCAGGGAAGCATGATTATATTCAAATATTTTCCTTGCTGAGTTTCAGCATTCTCTGTATCAAATATGCTCAGTTTTCAAGTAAAAAAGTAAAATCCAAGTGCTCTCAGGACAATTTCAGCCTAGCCCCTATGAATCAAGCTTCCCTTCTTCTCCCTTCTTACTGGTTATGATGAATGCTCTACAAGCCACATTACACCCTAATCAGCATTTGCATAATCTTTACTATCTCTGTGATTGCAGTATGAGGGGGTTATATATAAGCTAGACAGTAATTAACAAGAGCTAGAAAGAACCCAGTTCCAATGATTAGCATGAGGCAGCAATGATTCAAGAGCTGTGAGTCTTTCATGCACAGCATTTGGAAGAGAGCTACCCTGCTAAGGGAACTACTTTGAGTTTCTTAATCAGGAGGGACTATTCAGATTTTTGGGTGCACCTGTTGGATATTGTGTCTTCAATTACTGGATATAATCTTCTACAATTCCACTGCAGAGGCTGCTGTTTTGGTACTGGGGGGATAACAGACAAGTCCTGTTGGCACCAACCCACACAAGAGCCATGTCCACCAGAGAAGAAGCCCTTCCTGCTCTTCCAGATGCTGAAAGACCTGTTGTGGAAGTGGTGAAATACCAGCTAAGATTCTGCAAAGGTCTGAGCTAGGAGTATTAGAAAAATTCCCTTGGAGCCTTCAGGTGATTGGAAAGGAGTGAGCCTGACAAAAGTGGCTTGAAGATTTTCCACAGTAAATATATGCGCCACTTCTCTCAGCAGGGGTCATCTGCTGTAGCCATGGGATGATGTCTCAGTCACAGGCATCTCCCTGCTGAAAAATGGGTAACACTTTGCTCTAGCTGCCCTTGAAACTCAGAAAAGTTGCTTAGGCTGCAGCTCCATAAAGAACTCTTGGAGCAGCAGAAGATTTAAGGAGAGGTCAGCTTACAGGACAAACTTAGTAAGCTGCTGCCAGTGTAGAAAACAAGGATTCTTTTCAAATCAGAATGAATTTTGCATTTATTTGTTCATAAGAACAGATAATAATAGAACAGAACCTGTTGTCAAACTGCAGGCAAGCCCAGACACTCTTGTAATTTTAGCAGATGGAGCTGAAGGAGCCCCAGAATATTCTAAGGACAACCCTCTCACTTTAATAATAGCAGGCAAATGTTGTCAGTGGGTTTGAGGACAAGGAGCTGCTGTGTTCAGCCTCAAACAGAATAGATGAACTCTCAGGAGCCTCAGGGAGCTGAGACAATGGGACTTCACCATTCCCTGGGTCACACCACAGCAGTTCCCAGGTCCTTCAGTTTTTCATCCTTTCTAGTTTGTATCCCAGAGAGATAAGAGCCTTTTTCTGATCCTGTGCTACTTTCCTGAGTTCAGTCCTCAGTGTCTGCTCCAGCTGCTAAGAAAAATGCTTTCACATCCTGAATTAAATGCTTCTCTGTTGCAGACAGATGCGAGTTAAAATGCACAAAATCTTATGTCATCTTTGCACTGAATTAAAAGCCACAAAAAGCAAATTCTTCTTTGGCCTCATTCTTACCTGGGGAATGCTAATTTTTCTTTGTGCCATTGCTGCAGTCTGACACCAACATAATCCAGAGCAGAAAGAGGCTCCAAACCTCTCCTGGGCTGTTTAAGCTACTGCACACTCATAAAACCAAAACCCAGTATCCCTCCCTCCTCCAGTTTCCCCAGGGTATCAGGAAACATTCTGGTCTGAGGTCCAGAGTGGAAAGCTGTGGTATTTGCACTCACTTTCTTGGAGTTACACCCAATTCATACTGTGGTAACACTGTCGACTCAGCTGAGAACAGAACTATTTTTCATTAGCTGGGCCTCCCATTTCAGTGCTGTGGAGAGAAAAGGTGGCAATCTGCATCTTTCCCTGCAGAAAGAGAAGTTATTTCCAATGGTATTGCTGCTGAAATATAGCTTTGCATCTTTTATAGACTTCAGGAAGTTCTTTATTTATAAGAAGGACATTTCTAAACCTCAGACACATCTGAGGAACTACAAATTGCCAATTCTCGCAATCTTTATTGTAAGTTTTGTGATATTTGAGGCTTTTTCCTCAAAGTACCATCTCTTGAAATGATGTGATTATGTAAAAACTCTCATTTTTCTTTCATTTAAACAAAAAGGCAGTAATTTTCCTGCTCTCATGGTTATAGACAGAAGCATAAAAATATAAACTGAGCACGCTGCAAAGGCTGAGGAATCAGAAAGCAAAGCAAAATTAATTGAACATATATTCTCTCCTAAACATTATAACTAGAAGTCCCTTTCCTACTTTTTTTTAAGGATCTGACTCATTATTTTTAAATTATTCAGCTTGGCAATACCATATAGATTCATTATGCTCTTGGATAAAATTCTTTGTCACGCTAAAGGCTGAATTGAGCCAAGAGTAAGTTCACTATAAACAATTACATGTATTGTCTATTCTCAGCTTTTTAAAAACATCATCTACCCTTTACAAAAACTCTGTAACACAATGAAGACTAAAGCTTTCATCTAGGCAAGCCCCAGTATATGACAAATATAAAAATTGAAAGGCACAATGGAAATAGAAGCTAATAAAACTTGAAATAGGTGAAATTTATTTCTTTAACGTCTCACTTCTCTCATACCCCCTGGACCACAGTCTGTTCTGGGTTACACTAGGGTAAACCCAGAGTAAATCCAGCAAAATAATCTCATTTTATTGTTCATAACTTATATATTTTGCAGTGAATTGATATCAGTTCTGCTAAGCATATTTGTCATTCCATTTCTACTTCCACCACTTATATCAAAATCTAGTAACAACAATGTGACTGGGGGGCTGAGGAAGTACTAATATTAAGCCTGTGTGTGCAACTTCAGCTTGTCTGATATCCCTTCTGCCCTGCTTCTGAATGTGTATTCTGAAGCACTTAATGATGCAATCACATTTTTTCCACAGGATCTGCTACCTCTCTGAGTAAGAGATCATTCTGATGAGGTTTGGATATGAAGCATGCAGCAAGAGGGACTCCTGCCTTCCAGATCTGTATTTCACTTTATCTTTAAAGAGGAACTTGGTGCTACAGAAACCAAGCCCTATAGAAAATTGGTGGAAAATGGGTATTTGCACACTTAGCTGGTAAGGAATCCAGGATTGCAAAGAGTTTAACATGCTATGCTTCAAACACCTTCAATGAGAAGGGAAAAGCATGTAGCCTGCAGAAGAAACACTATCCAGGAGTCATACTTGCAGTCCTCTAATTCATAATCAGAAGGTGTTATCCATTATGCTACCAGAATGCTGTTGGCAAGGTCTTTGTTTGGATAGATGCACCCTATAATCAAAGTTGAAAGATAGATAATGAAATTTATTTCTAAAACCCCACCTAACTTCTCCCAAAAATAACAGAGCAAAGTGAAACCCTTCCCAAGCTGATATGAAGATCAATTGAGTGTTTGTGAAGCCCTCAAGAGCAGCAGTGATGAGTACTAGAGAGAAAATTTTAGGACTTGAGATAGCACATCGCTGACAAAAAGTGAGAGGAATAGAGGTCTTACATGGTTATTCTCAAATCCTCCAAAGCCAAGAGCACTTATCCCTCAAACCCTCTTTTAAAATCCTGTTTACTGCCTAAGAGAATCATCCAGCTGGGATTCAAAGGGCAGGAAAAAGTATGTACCAGAGAAAAACAAATATATAGCACCCTTACTTAGGAGGAAACAGATGGCTTTTCAAACAAGCCTGGATAACACAAAATAAATGAGTAGGGCACCACACATTAAATGCTGCAGATAAAACAAAATTACTAAGGGGTCCTCTGTCTATCTTGTGTATCAAAGAAATTAAAGTTCTTCAGAAAGAATAGTATCCCACTAAGGACTGCATCCTAACACCCTCTTTATTCTGACATTTTTCTGAGTCATCTGAATTTCTGAATCACCTGAACTTCAACCTCATTGTCACTTGTTCATGTGGATTTCTATTTTGGGTTGAGGGCAAGGAGAGTGACGACTGTTTTGTGGTTTTTTGTTGGTTTTTTTTTTTAATTATGTCATCCAGAGTAATTAATTATTCTTATGCTCAGATAGATGAGATTCTTTACATGCACTCCACAAACTTCTACTGCTTGACCTAAGAGAGCAGCTGCTCACAGTGCTGCAACACTGGGTGCTCTGGAGGAAGAGCTCCTCTCCTGCCACCACAGCATCACTGCTGTTTAACCACAGCAGAACAGTGAGGCTCAGCAGCCTGGATGCTTTTCCATGCCCTGATGGGGGATGTTGCACATCTTGATGGGCATTCCCCTAAAAGGGACCCTACTTCCTCTCTTGCTGCTCATTTTTCCTGTTGTTTTAACTTCACTCTCCATTTCTCAGGGATCCCATCCTCATCCCAGTCTCTCTCTCATTATAACCTCCAACTCTTGATTTTCCATCCAAGTACTGGTCTCTTTCTACACTGTCAATGCCTTTGCACCAAGCACCAGCCACCTCTTAATCATCTTCATTCCTGTTTTTTCTCCCTTGTGCTTGTACAATTTCCCTTTCCCTTTATATCTCTGTCACCTCTAAGCCTGTGCCCCACACCAGCTATCATTGTGACACCTTTGCCAAAATAAACACCTAGAGGTGGGTTATTGGAGACAACCATGCTGGAATCTGAACTTTTTTTGGTGCATTAAAACTACAAATAACACAAAGTGTTGAAACACGATAAAAAAAACCATGCAGGAGCAAGGGACAGTATGTTTGTCTGTTGATTCAAGTTCACATTTTCATTGTCCATCATGCAGTGCACTTCACCTTCACATTTTAAGATATTTATAGGAGGGTCCAGGAAGCCTGAAATCTGTCTAGAGCTGCAGGGTTCAAGAATCAAGAATTTTAAAATGTTGTGATCTGCTGAAGAGACCAAAGGAAGGGGGCTAATTGAGCTTGACACAATTTTTCTTGCAACAGTAGGCTTGGTTTTACAACCCAAATAGAATGGTAGTATTCTGGTGAGGATATTTATTGAACAGGAAGTAAATCCAGACTCAGTCCATTCTATACCCTTAAAAATTAGGCAAAAAATACAAAAATCCCCAGACTTCTCATGGCATAGTCAAAGGTCTTTTCTCATTGAAGAAGGTCAAGGAAAACAGGTTTGAAAATCTGGAAGTCACTTAATTTCCAAAGAAAGAGAGGAAAAAAAGACAACACCAGATGATTTTACCGTGAAGCATTAAAAGACACAAGTGCAAGTAAAAGGGTCACAGTAAATACAGCATAACCTGAAGCTTTCAAAGGGATAGCAATAACATACTTAATAACCAGTGTCAAATTCTTGTGCCCTTGGAGTATTCCAGTAATAACTGGAATAAGACTGATTTTTGTTTCTAATCTTATACGTCTCATTCCCCACAGTTCAGAGAAACCCTGCTATCTGGAATAAAGTTCTGAGAAGACAAAGACTGAGCAAGTCTTGGCATGACTAGCTAAATTAATAAGGATGGCCTGGGATGCTGAGACTCAGAGATAGGTACTGTAATATCTGGAACAATTATTCTCCCCTTTGTTGTCCCTCAAGAATCTCTAATTAGTTCATGCAACAGATAAAAGCTTTGAAAGGTCTTCAGGATCTTCCCTTGTAGCATAGTTCCAGCTCTGCCTCAATGCTCTGCTGATCGACAGGAGGTGAATGGATCTCTTTGTCAAGTGCTCTAACCCCTGCCTCTTGTGTCATCTCCAGCAGCTGACACAGAAACAGCACAAACAACAGCCTAACACAATAAAGCAAAGTTTCAGGCATCAAGCTGCAGTTTGAATTCTGAAAGGAGACAGGCACTGCCTGGTGGTGTGCAGTGAGATGTCTCTCCCATGAGAAGGGGTGGATTTAGAGCTTCAGTCAGGTGGCCTCTTGCAAATGTAACTGTGGCAGTGTCAGGAATGTCCTTGAGCTGCAACTCCTGGCCTGAAGACTGTTGCTTTCCCTTAGCAGGGCTGGCAGAGCTGCTTGTGACATAACTGGCCTGCCTCAGAGGTGGGCTGGTCCAACATTGCCCCGGGGCAGGTGAGGAGTGCTCAGGTGAGCTGCTGTGGTGTGACAATGGTAACCTCGGGCAGGGACGTGACCAACTCAAACAGCTGAAGGGATAATCATGTCTAAAACTGATGCAGTTTCTTCTGAAGTGGTAATGTATATCCAAGGATATCTCCTCTTTTCAGTGCCTCCTATTTTTCGTAACTGGAATCTCAGTATAGTGGTTTTTGGGATCTTCTTCTGATGTTACCTTGATATCTCCACCCACTGAGGGGGCAAGGGGTCTGCCACAGACCTGCAGATCCTCCTGTGGCTGGTGTGCAGCCATGTTCTAATTACCCCATCAGTAGGGCAATCCACCCTTCACGGCAAGAAAATGCATTAGCAACTCAAAGACACTACTAAAAGACAGGAAGGAGGCTACAAGGAATTTTTTTTTCCCATACCAATCTCACTACATAGTTAATCAAGTTTAGCCAAGAGTCACTTGTATCAAAAGAGAATATTCTTTAACTAAAGTTAATTGTTACTCTTAAATGATAATCCAAATAATAACTTGAAATGAATTTTTACAGAATTAAACCAATAGCAGCAGAAAGGCTTGGAGATGCCAGATGGTGCCTGCCCAGTCTTTAGGGTTCCCAGACATGCACAAAGCCAGCAGGCTGCCTTTTAAACCTTGCATGTCTTCACTGTCAACTGACTTTGCCCTCTCTTCTGCCTCCCTCCCTCATCATCACTATGGTGACTACTGTATTGCAGCCTTTGAAACTCTCTCTTTCTCTTCCTTATTCATTCTTTTTCCTTTAGCATCCCTTTTCCTATTGACCCGATCCTGCCCTTTAAATGACAGGATCAGCTCTGGACTGAGGCTGAAGTCATCCCAGCTGTCCAGCCTGTCCCTGCTGCATGCTTGTCTCATTGCTCATCAATCATCTCCTGAACTACCTCGGTTTGCCAAGCAACATTTTAAGGCAAACTGAAATAAGCAACAGTTCACCTTGAAACTCACACTCCCAACCGTGACAGCCAAAGAGCTGACTGACAAGCAGCTGTGCAACAAAGGGGAGGGGAACGAATGTCCTAAGGTAAACTTTCCCTTCTCTTAAAACAGTCTCGTCCGTAATACAGGTAATGAATACTCATCCATCTTCCTCTTATTGATTTAATCTTATGTCAAACCTACCTTTTCACATATTCTGGAAGAGATCCTGTTTCCCTCCACGTGTCACCCACCATCACGTAGCGCAGCGACTGATAGGAGCAGGGTTCAGGGACGAGAATGAGCTGTGTTGTTTCTGATGCAAGGCACAGCCCCAGAGGCTCAAATGTGCTAACTCAACTTCAGCTTGGCAAATGAAGTCCGAGGCTTCAGGCAGAGCATCTCAGCCCTGTGTGCCCCCCTTAATGTATTGGAAGGGAGAGAAAGTATTAAAAGCGTCAGATATGTGAAGGATCAAGTACAACTGTTATTTTAACGTGACTTGCTCCCTTTCACGTTTTATACCGATTTCCTATAGAAATAAAGCTTATGAGATCAGCTGGGAAATGCACATCTCTCACCCTTCCATCTTCTTTCCCCCATTAGCCAGCTTCAAGAGCACTTAATAGAAAGTAAAGTCCTTCAGGCTTAAATTAATTTTTACAGGATTTATAAAAAACAGTGGCCAGGAAGCAGAGACCATGGTTTGGACTTTCCCAAGCTGACCCCTAATGATTTTGCTCCTGTCACCCTATTTCTAGAATATCACTTTGCTTTAAAGTCCTTGGCAGGGGGGAGAGGAGGGGGAGGGAGTGGGGTGGCAGGGGTGAATTATGCGTGGAATGTTGTAAGAGCAAAGCAAAGAGGAAACACAGTGCCATGGTGAGTACACCAGTGCATCAACTAACCACTAACTAACCAACTAACTAGCCACTGTGGTGCTGTTGTGGGGAAGGCCAAAGACAGGATCCTCATAGCCACCCTCGGGCAGCGTGCCATGGACAGGCATAGGAACAGGAGGGGAATAGGGCAAGATATTGCCATGCCAAAAACAGTGTGAAAAGCCAGGAAGCCTCACGTAGCTGTGTAACTGTGGTCACACTGGTGGGACCAACAAGCTTCTCCTGAGCAGCCCACCTTATGGTCCAGTCAAGGACTAACCCAATCCTGGCCTAAAGGTCTGAAGTCTGACTTAATATGAGCCATAAAAGGATACTGTAGATTAGGGATATGTCATCCAGAAATGTCTAAATATAGCTTTACATGAAATGAACACGAGGTGCTGACAATGACTGCCACGAATGCGCGACCTTAGGATATGGATGAAAAATTAATCAATTAAAAATGTATAATAAGAGAGAGCAGCCACTGAGGAAGTGCACTGCACAGTGCAAAGGGCTGATTGAATACCAGGAGCAGCTGTGGCTCTGTTCTTCCACCTTAGCTGCTGTGTCATGTAAGCCCTGGTACCCATGTTAGGAACTGTCCCTCCTGTCGAGCGCTGGGGTGAGCCCTGTGCTGCCTAGAGCTGTGTGAAAGAGCTGCACAGTGGCAGCAGCAGGAAAAGGACATTCCCTAGCTGGATTGTGGTCACTGGATGGACGGTCAACAGTGGAGATGGGCTGTTGATGGGTCCCATCTCTGGAGCACAGCAGGTTCTGGAGAGTGTTGTGGTTAATGGGATGTGAGAGACCTTGAGAGCTCGCTCACTGATTGTGGAGGAGTGGGGTGAGGTATTGCCCTGTTTCCCTGGAGCTCCCCGTGTGCTGGGAGTTGTTACTGCTCAACCACAGCCCTGCTGTTATTTATGCTGACAGCAGCAGCTCACACAGCCCCTCAAAGAGAAGGTTCAAGTCAGGGGAGGGGATGGGTTAAAAAGGAGGAGGAAATGACAAGACAATCTCAAGAGAAACCTGGAGCAGCAGAAAAACACAGAGGCTGTAAAGTGCAGAGAAGATGGAGAGGAGGATGAAAGGCTGAAGGCAGCAGAGCAGCCGTGGGGAGGTCAGGAAGGCAGAGTGGCTGAAGAACATGGAAGTTGCAGAGCATGACATGCTTTATGCTTTATGCAGAGATAACAGTAGATTTGAGTATAATTAACTTAAAAGTCAATACTGCCCTTTACATGATAGGAACATAGATTTGCAGAGAAACAGGCTTCATTATTTTTCCTGCTTACAGGATGACCTACTCCCAGGGAAAGTCACTCTCTGACTGGCTCTTGTAAGGTACCGGAGGTGACAACAACTGTCCGTTTTGGCAAAAAGGGAAAAGGTTATTTTAAATGGGCCACAGGAGATGTTGTTCTCCTTTGTTTCTCCAGAGCTAAAAAAAAAGACAAGAGCACAGAAATGGAGGGCAAGAGGGAAGAGCTGCAGAAACAGAAAGGACAGCAGCTGTTGTAGTGCTGACTCTTCCCCTCCATCTCATTGTGAAAGAAAGGGCACAGCTCACACTCTCACCATTTCCTCTGAGAGGATTTGTACCAGCACTGGGCTGATCAGGGCACTGCTCAGCCTTCCTGAGCACCCTTGCAGTGCTCTAACAGAAATGCAATCTTGGCTGCCTAATCCACACTCTGAAATAGGGGCACAAGCACACAGGGAAGAGGAAACAGGGAGAGGGAAGAAAGAAAATAAGAAACTGAAGCCTAACAGTGAAGATATTGGCTAGATCCTTTCCTTCAATTTCCCTAACTTTTCTAAGATGAAGTAGATTACACCCATTTTAGTAACTTAGTTGTTTCTGGGATTTGAGAAATTCTTGGGCAGGGCAGACCTGAGAGTTAACCACTCCCCCAGAAATGTTTACTTCACCTAGTGCCCACTGCAGGCCCAATATGGGCAGAAACCTCACTCACTCATTATTTAGCCTTTATTAATGACCTTTTAGTTTGCCATGTGAATCTACAGAACCCTGAGTCCATGACAACAGGCCTTTTGTGCTAATCAATTCTGTGTTTTTTAAATAATTTCATTATTTTTATTTTTTTATAAAATCTTGTGGGAGGGACTGAGTTCAGCCCTGGGTAACCCCAAATACCTTATATCTGTTGATTTTCGTGTTTTCACCTCTCTCTATTCAACCACAGTTAGTTCTGCTGTAATTTAATGTTGTGGACTCTTACAACCGCTGCATTTAGAAGCACCCAAAAAAGTCCCCACTGCCCATGGCTGGAGCCTGTGCTTGCGGCATTTTGTTCATGATGGTTTTGTGTGATAGGCTGAGGGTCACAGCTGCTAACTCCTCTCTCCCTGCACTTCAGTGGTGTCAGTCCCACCTCAGCCATCCCAGCACAAACACTCACTCTAAGAGTACAAATGCAAGGAAAAATAAGTTGTTAAAATATTGACCCTGCAGTATGCAGTGAAGCAGAGAGTCTCCTGAGAAATCCTCCTCTGCTGCATTTTATTAAACAAAAATAACTTGCAAAGGCCAGAGAGTTGAATATTTGCCCAGGCCCCAGTGAAGAGATTTGATTTTTATTGTACTCTTGCCTCTTTCCTGTGAAGGAAGAAGGACTAAAACACCTCCCCAGGTGGACAGGGGAGTCTGAGCAGAGCCCAATGTCCAGGTGAGGCAGCTGACAACCAGGGATGGTGCTGGGGCTGGTGGGGCAGAAGGGTCAGGAGCAAAGAAAACCAGACGGGCTTTCTGCAGCACTCAGTGACACACCTGCATGAAGTCACCCAAAGGACTGATCCTCCAGGACATTTTATCCATCTTAACGTTATGCCAACAGAACTGAAACAGAGCTAAACAGACATTTTTCCCCCACTCCCTGTAAATTTTCATGAGTCAGCTAGGTCTTTGTTTTGCTTTGGGACCATCCTTTTTCATAACAACCTGGTCATTGCTCCAAGAGGTGCCTCAGAGCTGAAGGACTGTTAAAGCTGAGGAGCAGAGGTAGGCAAGGAGCACACCAGCCCAAGAATGAAACAGCCCAAGAATTAAACCAGTAGTCCTTGACAAAACGAAATCATTACTTAATACTTTTTTAATGCATTTTTTTCAAAGTGTAGAGTCCAATAATTAAATCAAAGTTATCTAGAGACTAAAGTATATCTATTGGTCTCTCTAGATTCTCCCCAAGCCCCCAGAGATTATGCCTGTGATACTGGGAGCTCAATGGCCAACACTCACAGAAAGATGCCAGCCCCTTTTAGTTCATTTCTTGATCTTCCATGGAAATACCCACTTTAAGTCTTTTCACTTCTTACTTCACTTCTTACCCCTCAGGCATCTTATCTGCATCTTAACTTTGGAAGGTTATTTTGGGGAAATTATTTAATACTGTGCTGTATTTGGGATGTTCAGGATTTTGCAGTGAGGGCTGGCCCATTCCTTTATTAAATAAGGAGTCATCAGTGTGTTTTCAAACTACTCAAGCATCAACACAACCTGAAGTGGTTCTGTCTCACACATCAGTGGCCAAATCCAGCCTAGAGCTGCAGCTGCCAAGGTGGAAAGCATGGCAGCTACCTACTTCTTGGTCATCAGCTAAAATAACTGATTACGAGGCAATGATTTGTGCCACTAACATTCAAAATGAACAACTGCTTGTGGGTGACTAAAAGCCCTTCTTTTTCTCTATCTAAATTACTTATTTCTTGGGTTATTACCAAATCTTTTTAGCCTTCACATGCAAGACTTGCAAGAGGAATTTTTATTTAGGTGACAGATAGGCGGAATATCCCTGGGAGAGCTGGGAAGCCCATGCTTCTACAAACATTGGCACATGGGTTTCCATGGGCCAGCACTGCTTGAGACTGTGTGAGCAGTGTCTGGGGAAGCTGAGACACTGCAAAGGAGCTGCTTTCCTCCTGGATGTGTAGTGTTTCCAATAAAAGGATGTTCTGTTCTCTGCCACCTCTAAAAACAACACTGTTTCTGTCATCTCCAGGTTTGTTTTGCTACGTCTGATATTTTTAAATTGTTTATTAAAAACACTGCTGATTTAATTGGGTGTTTGTAATAGCATGGATGTGTGCTGCTGGCTCGAGCCAGGAGCCAGAAGGCTTCTCCCATCCCACTGACAGTGCCAGGCCTCCGTGGCTCACAGAAAACCCCTTGCCAGTCACCCAGTACTAAACCTCCTTCATGTGATTCCATGCCACCACCAGCTGGGGTGAAACCACTGTGAGAAGGTGTCTCAGAGTCTGAAAACATGCACAATATCACCTTGCTTTAATTTCACCATAATTATCAAAATTTTTCTTCAAATCCTATTGCAACCACAACATAGAAAAGTTTACATAAAAGTCTTCTCACTGTGTTTACCAGGATCTTGATGCTGCAGTGCCATTGCACTGGAAACTGTTATAAGGAAATCTCATTACATTTCATTGCAGAAGTGATCAAATATGAAATGTATGGAGCAAAATCATTTCAAGGAAAGATCCTAAAAGAACCCACTTCAGGAAAATGAAAATGCAGATGTTTCCATCTGGAAACTGAAGAGAAGATTGTGTTTATGTAGTTACAATGCTAAAACAAATACTAATAAAATATGGAAATCATCTTTGTAATAGTTAAATAAGGTCATTGCTAATTAAGTGACTGCTTTCACAAAATACACTAAACAAAAACAATGTTAAAAATACAATATTAAGACATAAATACACAAAAGGGGAATTCTAAATTAGGTCAACTCTTTGCTTAATGCAATTCTTACAAAAATTACACTCTTGCAGAAAGATACCTAATTGCCAGCACTTAATTTTTCTCTGCACCAGGCTATAGAGTAAGAATGAATAAATGGTTGTTTACACAGTTTAATTAATGCTCCATATCTCACATCCACAGATAAATGTTTGGGACTCATGGTCTCCAGCAATGTGAACAAGCTGCCAGGTCTCCATTTCACTCTGTCTTTCTTCCTGTCATCCTGCACAGCCCAAAGTCACTTCTGCAGGGGAATGGGTGATGTTGATGTCCCCCTACCCCCTGCTTTCCCCAGAACCAAAAGCAAGTAACATGCCATGAAGCCTGTGTCACCTTTCTCCCCACTGCTGCCCTTCCACACAGAGAAGATGGGCGGCTGCCTTACCCCAGAGATGGCAGGGTTTGTGTCTGAGCCCATCACCCACCCACAGCAAAGGGACAGAAGTGACAGGGAATGAACACGCCAGGTGCCACAGAAAACAAAACAGGAGGCCAGTGGGAGAAATATGAGATAGAGGAAAGGATGGAGCAGGCAAAAGTTGAGGAAAGGAAAGTGAAACTAAGCAAAGTACTCCTCTTGAGGAGGTGGCACTGGCCCCTGGAAAAGTCCTTATTAGACAAAGCCTTCCTTCTGTTCCCAAATTCCTCATGCAGAAATGTGGACAAGAAAAATTTTCCTCCTCTTCTTGACAAAATAAATTGGGATGTGTCCTATAAGGGAAATTCCTGAAGGAAAGTCAGCATTGGCACAAGAACAAATGGGTCTGAGCTGGCCACAAATCCGTTTAAGGTGGCAGCGAGAAGCTGGTGGCTCTGGAGTGGGAAAGGACAGGAGCCTAATTAAGTATGGAAAGGAGTTTGATGCATTCATTAAAGGGATTATAGAGTGTGATCACCTCCAAAGACAGGCAACTTGTTTCAACGGTACCTGAGGCTCCCACCTCTGTTCCCAAATCCCACTGTACTTTCTTTGCCTCACTTTTGCCAGCCTCTCATACTTTCATGGACCCACACCTTCAGCACCACGTTTCAAGAATAAAGGCCCAAAGCACAAAAAAAATTGGATGCTATTAATGCAGCGCCACACAATTTTATACTCTTACACAGGTAAGACCAACTCTTTCACTTAGAAATACAGGGCCAATCAAGGACTGCAAGAGTACATACAGATCCATCCCAAAATAATGCTTTCTGTATATTTCAGGAATGAGCCTTAACTATACTTAGGATAAGGAATTTGTCTTCATGTGATGAGCGTGACCTCATCTTCTACAAAGGGAGAGGTTGTGAGAAAGCAGACACTCCTCTCATCTGCAAGGTCCAAATCACCAGTATATTTCATATATTTAAAGTACTGATCTGGAACCCATTGCCGTAGTGTCTGGGTGCCTCATAGTCTGCCTAAAAATAAACAAATATCAGTTACCCAACTGGGTGACTCATAATCATACACGAGCCCCTTCCAGTGTGAGCAGATTGGCTGGTTAATTAACTTGAAATCTGACTAACAGATGATCCTAATACTATCCTCAAACTACCATCAAACCACTTTACTTAGTATGTGTAAAAGGGTCAAATTGCACAAAGCTAGTAAACTGATTGCCTCTTCCCTCGTACATGGTGTACTAGGAAAAATCCCCTGTTCCCATCTCAGAATTTATCCTTATTGATGAGAAATGCTCAGAGCTCTTTCTGTTCCACATTCAAAATATGGGCAGAAGGGCAGGTTTTCATCATGGTACCAGTGAAAACCGTTCACCAAGGCAAGAACCCAGCAAAAAATTCAATCCACTCTTGAAATACTCACTGCGATGCTCATATATTGTGTTGTTGATGCTTCTGATAACTTAACCTCACCTTCCATCTCCTCCACACTCCTAAAAAATACACAGTCTATTGAGAGAATCCTTCTGAATCTTGATCTCATGGGAAATATTTGTTTTAAATAACACAAATATTTTTAAATTAAAATGTTTCTGAATGAGCAGAGCCCATTGCAACTCAGTAAGTGGTTAATTTCCTTGAGTTTAGCTTTTTGTTTTTAAAAACTCCTGTCTTCCTACAGGTATACACACACACAAGAATAGATACAGCTATGTAGAGATAGATATAGATATGTACAGTATACATAAAAAGTATAGGGCCACATGGAACCCTCTTTGCCAAGCCAGACTCATCCCACAGGGAGCTTTGCTGGCAAGCACAGGAACCTTTGCTGTCCTTTGACTCAGTAACAGCCCTCGCAGTGCCAGCAGCATTAGTTTAGTTACCATTCAAAAGTGCAGAAAAAAAAATATCTGGGCTTAATTTCCTTAGAAAGCTACCAAACTCAATTGTTCCAAGAAAAATAAAATTCACCCTTGGGGGAAAAAAATAAAACAAAACAAAACAAACAAAACCAACCACAACCAACCAAACACATCTACAGATCTTGTGGCATCTCTATGAAGTGTTACAATTGGCCACCTTTAAAAGAAAATTGAAGTTAAAACCATGTCTTACTCCACATGCTGCTTCCTTTCCAGTCTAAACAACTCCTCTGGGCTGGAGCAGAAGGCAAGGGGGATCCTGAGAGACACTCCTTATCTATAATCATCACCTATAACTGCATTTTCCTTCAGCTGGCTCTAGCATTTTCCTGGCTAAACCCCACCATTCACATGCAGGGAAGACTCTTTGGAAGTCAATACAGAACTGCAGCTCTAAAGTCATCCTGAATTGACTTTTTCAGCCTCCCTGCAGGTGCCAGCCATGGTTGCTTTTTGACATCCCTGCATTACATTGGCTTTTTTTTGTACAAATGAGTGAAGTTCTTCCCTAGCGAATGATTTGGAGAGACTGATTACTACCAACAGCTGCAGGAACACTCTTTTTGCTCAAGACATAAAAATGTGGAGTTTGGAGCCAAACAACCAGACAGGCAAAGAAAAGCACACTGAAGTTGATGAGAAGACTCCTACCAGATTCAGTGGGACCAGAAATTCACCCTTTTTCCCGGGGGCTGACAGGTGTGTGCAGTTGTGCCTTGGATTTGGGCATTTGGATTTGGGATATTTCCAGCTCGCACCCCCCAGGTCCTACTGTGCAGCCCTGCAGCACTTGCACACAGCAGGATCAGGTGTAAAACCAGAGCTCACATCACAAAGAGGTCTTGTATCTCCAGCAATCCCAGCATTTTTCTGCTCAGAATTACATGCTGGCCAGCACTGTTTAATGAATGAGAAAAACATCTGGTCTCATCACTGCTCCTGCAGGCTCCACGGAGCTGAGCTGAGGCAACTCTTCACAGCTAAATGTGCACGTACAGTGCTCCTCTCGGTGCTGCTGCTTGAGTTTTCTATCAGCCTTCCAAAATGTGTGAAAACAAAGATAATTCAGGTTTTCACCTTACCTTATTGACTGTTTCAAAGTGATGTTCACCAGTGCCTACATAATTATCTAAGTGAGATAATACAGCAAACACATTTCAAGCTGCAGGGCTGCACCAGTGGATGAGCTGTGCATATCATTTGTACTGTGAAAAATAGTGGTGAAGGAAGTAGGGATTTGTGCTAAGTTATTAATCAAAAGTTTTTGGGGTTTCTGGGGGAGGTTTTTTATTTGGTTGGGTTTTTTTTTTTTTTTGTAGGAGTTATGAAACTGCATGAAAACAAATGGAAAAATGTGTTGTAGAGGCAAACACAATGCTCACCACAAAAGATAACCCAAAGAAAAAAAATAATTCCCAACATTGTGCTATGTGGGTTTTGTTTCAGGAATAATAATTAGCATGAATAGCATGAATGTGCAGTTTTCTGAACTGACAGGAGTCTGAACAAAGGCAAGAAAATCTTCATGTGGGTTTTTTTTTCCATTTATTTTAAGATTCTTGTAAATGCCATGGGATATTTTCAGCCTGGTGTTGGGATTGTGGTAGAAAATGCAGACAGTTTCATGTGCTACACCTGGCCCTTTTCTCTCCACTGCATGCTTTTCTGGATATATAACTGCAGATGCCTTTTGGGCTTCCTTCTTGCTCTAGAAAAGATCTACACAGAGCTACAAGGGGAAAAAATAGCTGATTTTACATGAAAGTAGCAGCAAAACAAATTATACAGTGGATGTGGTCAAATCTATCCAGTGAATACACGAAAAAAACAGAGACATTTTAATTATTTTGAGTAAAAGCAGTGTGATGCTGAAACTGGTAACATCCTTTCATCATTAGCAAAGGTTCCAGTCTTTGCTGGGGGTCAGTCTTGTCTCTATGTAATGGGGATTTCTCACTGAATGCAGGTACACACACCCCTGGTCATTGAGCTGGGGTCTTTTTCTTCTTCCTATAAGTAAAGCAGGAGATCAAATAAGAAAGGAGATGGCACAAAAACAACAGATGACTTGCAAAGACATTCAGACTACAAGTTTTATTTCTGTCTAAACTATGTCATTTGTGCCAATGTGCTGTGTGCTGTGACCATTACACTGCAATAAAGGGAATTCTGCCGTGAATGTTACTAAAGGAAAATAGCTTCTGTTGTAACTCCCACCTTGGGAATTGTGTCTGGATTTGTTTTTTTGAATGGAGGGGTTTTCTTCCTTGCTTTAAAGTTCCTGTGTAAAAAATACCTTCGTATTTTTAAAATTTGTTTATTTTTAATTGATTTCAGTGCCTGAAAAGAAATGGATCCCTTTTGTTTGGGTGAAGCCCTATGGTGGAGTACTGCCCCATGCTTGGGGGACTGCCTTTGCCAGTATCCTCAGGATAAGCCTTTCCTTTTGTTCCACTCTATGATTCAGTGACATGTCTTAACAACCTGGGTTTGGCTCCTCTTGCCTTTGTATCCTGAAGCAACAAGGCCAGTGAGTTCTATCTTCAGAGTCTGCATCAGTGCACTCCAGCACAGAGAGTTACACTCCACCCATGCAGGGCACACATGCTCTGGACCATTCCAGCTCATGGACATCAGACTTTGCTCCAAATGGAAGCAACTCCCAGGTGCTACACATGGATGGCTGAACCAGATCAGAAATAGGTTCTAAAGTCCAGAGAGACCTCATAACTGAGAGAGCTTGGGACCAGGTTTTTGTCATGGTACCGGTGACAGAGGGACTCGGAACACCTTGTGATCATCTGGTCATGAAGAAAGGACTATCCCCCAGCACTGCTGCTGTTTGGGGTCACTGATGGCAGGCAGATGGATTTCAAAAATCCACTCCCAGCCCTGGACCTTGTGATTCAGTAACCAGCTGATGCTGCCAGCCCTGTAAGCCCCAGAGGCATGTCCCCTCCATGCCAGCAGTGTGTGTCTGTGTGACACCCAGTCCATGCTGCCCTGCCTCACTCTCATATCACAGCCCTGAAATACCTGCTGAGCACCAGCAGCACCAGCAAAACCACGTCAGTTCCCACACTGGTTTACACCAGCAGCACAAACTCAGGCTTTGAGCACAATCCTGAGGTATTCTGGAACCTTGTCATGAGTAGTGTCTAAAGCTCCCTCACCCACTTATTCTTCCAAAATTCAAGAGAGAAATTACAGCCCATCATCACCCAGCTTTCTACTAATCCATCATCATCCAAATTTGACTTTGTTAGCATCCTTCTCCAGGCACATTCAGGTTGTTGTTGCCTTTCTTCCCAGTAGACACACCAAACAAACTGGCAGGTCCAGGTCAGGTTCAGGCAGGGGTCTCTCTAAACTCACTGTGCTGGGTTTTGGCACAGGCAGCCAAACCACCCTGATGAATTCCAGGGCTGTCTTGGTTTGTATCACCTGATTGTTCCTGTTCCAGGCCATCACTGCTGGTCAGCATCTCCAGGCTGTGTTACAAGGTTTATCCATAGGGGACATCTGAAGAGCAGCTGCTCCCTTGTTCATCCCTCTCCTCCCAAAGCACCAAGGCATGACAAGGTCCAACACAGATGGAAAGGCTGCCCTGCTCCTGGGCTTTAAATAAACCTTGAGTCTCAGTGTCATGGAGCCATGCTTGGGATCTTCATACAGTAAACCAGACAAGTGCAATCAATCAAAGAAACAGGTAATACTGTGTACAGCAAAAAGATCTGTTTTCTACAAACAACATCTTAAGGTGAAGCTCAGTTCTTACCAGACACCCAGAGAAAGATGAGTTGCTGTTCCTTTCCTGTGTTAGGAGTGGTAACAGGTCTTCATATTCATGGAACTTAGGGAGCTCAGTATTTCTGAGGTCCCTGAAATTTTGTCTCATTCGGTCAAATGAGTAAAAAATCTGAAGGGGACAGAGTGATAATATCAGCACATAGTATCACTTGCACAGTAGCCATTTAGCCCAAGTCACAAACACCTTTCCTGCAAATTCTGGTCCTCTGTGAGAGCTGAGGGCAGGACAGCAGGACTTGTGCCACCTGGACCTTTCATGGTGGGAAGTTTTCCCGTGTGCTGGACAAGAGCACAGCAATGTGTGTGTCACAGACCTCAAATGGGACATTTTTCTGAGGGCATGAATTCATCTCTGTTTTTTCCCTGCTGGCCCACTAACACCAGGGGGACAATTCACAACCAAGGACTCCCATTCACTGCTACACAAGTAGTAACATCCTGGAAAGACTGGGGCGGTCCATTCAGGCTTCAAACCACCACCACAGGACCTCCTAGAGCTCCTCTGATAAAGCCCTTGGTCTCTGTGGCTTAGTGGTTCTCATGAATATAAAACTGCTCCCCCTTTCCTGTATTCAGTTTTCTGGCTCTCACAGTAAGAGCGGAGGTTCAAAAGGCATGCAGGAGAGCACCCCAAAAACCTGAGGTTTGCTTCCTCATTTTTTGTTTCAGTAGCAGAAATGCATATGGATTTGCAAGTGGTTGGTTGATTCACGTTTTCACAAGGATCTCTTTTCCTTCCCAAGCATCCCCACTGTCCCCAGATACGGTCACACCTCTCAGCAAACGCCCTTAAGGAAATGCAGCTTATTGCAACCTCCTTCAGCTGGAATATCTCAGACTGGCTCTTAAGAGATAGCAAACAATGCCAGCAAAGTCCTTTTCAAGTGATACAACTGCATCAGCACTGGGACATTTGCCAGCAAAGATATTTTCTGGCAACAGAAGAGTGAAAAGCCACTGCTCCAACCAGCATAACAGCACTGGCAAAACAGCAGGACAGACCATTGCATCCCTGATAACATCCATCTCCTCTGTCCCCCTTCCCCTGGCCCCATCTTCTCCCACCATCACTTACACACAGTTTTGGGTCTGCCCAGGAAGGGGAGGGATGCACTGCTATCTTCTCATGTAGATAAAATGTCTCATGTAAACAAGTCCAAAGGATCTGTGGGAGATGTGGGCTGTGTGCTGCAAGTCAATTCATTCACTTATCACCTCGTTGATCTCCTAACCCGACAGCATCTCCTCAGATCTCATCCGACTACAAAGGCTTTGTTTCAAAGGGGAAAGCTTTGAATGATCTTTGTGCAAGAAAAGATATCATGTTGGCACTGAGAGCTGCAGGCTGCTGCTGCTCGGTCTGTGGGGCACTGCTAAAAGCACTGACGAGCCAGCGTGGCTGCAGCCCTGTCACTTTAATGAGCAGAGAACTTCATGGGGGCTTGGAGCTATTTCATCAATAACGTTTGCCCCCCTATCTCCTGCCTGTGAAAAAAGGAGAGAAGTTCAGTTCTGGGCTCTGTGCTAATGCAACTGTAAAATTACAGTTTAAAAAAAGCTCAGAAAGGGGAAGCTGAGGGGCTGTTTCAGCAGCAGCCACAGTCCAGCCTTGCTGCAGTGACCCAGGTGAGTTCCCCTGGGTGTGGACACTCTGACAGTGTTACAGCTTCCATCATGATGCTTTGGCAGAGCACAGAGCTCAGGGAGGGTTGGCACAGCCTGGATGCAACTTCCAGAGTCTCTGCAGGCTCACACCTCGGCTCTCCTTTTAGCAGTCAGCACATGGTGCAGTCTGACAGTGCCTGGAAGGAGCCTGTGCCATACATGCATGCAAGCAAACTGAGGAACAGGTAGGAAAAACAAAGTATATGAAGTCACATCTCTGCTGGCATGCTGATGACAGACTCTAATCTTTCTTGTTAACATACCTACATTTCTTACTACCGTTTAGCAAGTTGATGCTATTTGGACAAAATGCCATAATCAACATATAAGTTGGCAGGCACAGCAAATTGAAAAGGCTTTGAATAATGTTGTCCCAATTCCTAGCTTGAAAGCTTATAGCTTACAAACAACATAACATGTAACAATATTGTGTATTGATTTCATTAAATAATAGCATCGGGTGGGGGGGGAAATTGCTCTGAATAGCAGCTTTTAGGAAAATTACTTTATAGTCCATAGCATCTGATAAAAAACAGTGCTAGCAATCGAGACCAAGGGGAGAAAGAGCTGAATCAGAGGCCCTCGGGATGCAGTGCCAGTCTCTGCTGCAAGGGTGTGGGAATCCTGCAGCAAATTTTACTAATTCTCCTCCAGCCCTGCAGTAGCAGCATGTGACTGCAATCCCCCAGCCCCGCTCTGCCCTGCGTCCCCAATAGCGCCACTGAAATCCCTCATGGCCAGGCACAGCATCAATCCTCCTGAGCAGCATTAGTGCTCAGGCTGGGCAGATCGTGCCACAGTTAATTCTGCCAGAATAAAACACTTCAAACGAAAAAGGGGGGAGATTTAGATCAGATGTTGGAGGAAATTCTTCAGTGTGAGGGTGGTGAGGCACTCACACAGGTTACCCAGAGAAGCTGTGGCTGCTCCAGCCCTGGAGTTGTTGAAGCCCAGGTTGGATGGGACTTTGAGAAATCTGGAAAGGTGGTCTTTAAGGTCCCTTCCAACCCAAGCCATTCCATGGTTCTATAATTTGGGTAGGGGCTAGAGCAGCACTGGTGGGGTTTTACCAGAACAGCTAGACCAGACTATCTCCAGGCAAAGTTGTCTAGGTGCAGGTGCTGGTCATCTGCAAAAGTGAATTTCTGTACCCAACATCTCCTCTGCTCCCCTTACCCCAAACAAGCCCTAGTAGGAAAAAGCTGCCTGGTGCATGTCCAAGTGGCATCTTCCATCACTTCTATCTCCATTACCTCTTGGATCTCATTACACTTCCAGCTGGTGTGGCTCTGTGGGGGTAAGGCCAGAGCCTGGCCTCCAGTAAGACGAGTGGGAAAAGCCTCAAAAATTGACAAATTAGTTCATGCTCAGAGCAGCACGAACTGTGTTGGATCTGTGAGGCAGCCATTTAACCTTACCATTAAGTTTCCATCAGGTGACACCACTGCCCCTGCCAGGGTGGATCCCAGTTAATTGGGTTTGTCACCTCCCCATCCCTGGCTCCTCTCATTCAGAGCAGTCTGTAAAGGCACAGACCTTGCCAGCCAGAAGCACACTATTAGTAGCACTAGCAGTGGCACTGTTATTATTAGCCAGTCTTGTATTTATTTTTTAGGAAGTTCTACTGCTGGACTGCAGACCTGCCTGCAATGTTCTTCCAAGGAGGGGCTGGGGAGGGCAGACTCCCCGGCACCAAACCCATCATTAATCTATTTTGAAAACAAGATCGTGTTTTCCAAATAGCACTGCATGACTCGCTCCCGTTCTGCCAACACATTTTTATGGTGGTTTGGGATTTTTAGGGGGTTTCTTGGTGATGGGGGAGGAGCTTAATGACTGATAAGTGTACTAGTGTACTAGCCTGCTTGCAGCCAGCCAGGAATAGAGCCTGTGCCCCTCACCCGGGGCTGCTGAGGGAGTGAAGGCCTTCTGCATGGGGTGGGCAGCAGAGGCCCTCTGCCCAGGCACTGGCTGCAATCCATTCCAGCTGCAGATGTGTTCATTGCAATGCACAGCAGTATCTGGAGGCAACAGCATCACTGGCCATGCACAAGTGCAGGGGTCCCACCTCTGTCCCTGCTGGGACTGAAGGTGAGGCTCAGTGACAGGCTGCGTGTCAGAGCTGCTCTGAAGGGCTTACAGTGCCCGAGCACACACAGTGCTCCAAATCCGAGCGGATTTGCCCTGCAGGGCACAGCAGCTCAGGATGGAAAGCTGGTTCAGTGTCCCAGCTGCTTGCTGCTGTTAAAGGAGATGTGTGCTGTCCAGATGGGAAGAACTGAGCTGGCTGCCCGCAGGATCGGGAGGGACAGGCACAGACCATCGGCTTTGCAGCGAAGACAGTATGGAAAGTGAAACCCCAGCATTTTAGCTCATAGCTCCGGACCCTTCGGGGAATTCCCAGCATTCGAGATGCTGTTTGCTTCCTGCCGGGGTCCCCTCGGGAGCCTTGGGGCAATTACAAATGCGCGTGGTGAAGCACAAATCCTGGCTTCTCCCTGGGATGGAGGAGGCAGCCTGGCCCTGCAGCGAGGGCTTCTCGTGCTCGGGGTGAGCTTCTGCAGCATCCCTGCCAGCCCGGCTCTAGCGTGGGTAACACCACCCGAGCAAGCAGTGGCAGAGCTGAGAGCACAGACCTACAGCCCAGGAAACAGAAGCTCTGCTCCCAGCAGCACCTTTGCCTCCGGATGATCCTGTATGCCTCAGTTTCCACTCTCTGTAAAACGGGCTAGCAGCCACCCTTGTGGTGAGCTCTCTGCCGGGCAGGGAGGGGAAGCCCTGCAAGTGCCATCACACGGCTCTGCCCTGGAGAGAGGCAGGGAGAGGGAAGGGGCTGGGTAGGTGTGCCAGCTCTGTAGCAGGAACAGCAGAAAGGACCTTAGAACCTGGGTTTTCCACAACATTAATTTAAAAAAAAAGAGGAAACCTGGGTGAAGGGAAAGAAATTAAGAAAGTCAGGTGAGAAGCCAGGTGGCTGGTGAAGTCACACAACTTGGGAAACTGAGGCAGAGACAAGCTTCACTTGGGAATTAATTCACTGACAGTGAAAAGCCTTTTCAGCAGAGGCTCTCATCCACTCTTGAGACTCAGACATTCCTGGCAATGAGAATTCCATATGCTACTTCTAAATATTGCAGAAAGTCCCAGCTGCTGCAGGGAAAGGAGTCTTCCCCCCAGGACAGAGTCGGGCCGGCTCAGGAGAACGTGAGTGTGCTGCAAAACAGATCTCTGAGAGAAGCTACTGGGTGCTTTGCTCATTTAGAACGGCATTGTGCTTATTCATCTCTGTGCAGTGTCCCCTGTGATTGCACACGGCTGCATGCAATACTGGGGAAGTTAGGAGAAATTCAATTCTATTGATTTACGGAAGAAGGAGACAATAACAAATGTAATGGGTAGTCGCTATTCCATATTTTATCGTGAGCCATTAAGACTTCGGGTTCTAATATCCTCTACCTTTAGAATGAAATTAAAACAATCATTTTCAGGATGAGGTGCTTCTCCACACAGAGCCTGGAGCTGCCAGCTAACCAAGCGTTGACACACATAAATCAAGACCTCCTCAGATCTGGGTGCCCTCAGATACTTGCTGGAAATCAATTGAAGAAGGTTCCTCTCAGTAAAGGTGCTTCTTGGTGCAAAAGATGCCAAGCAGGTTGCCCACTCATGTTGCACACCCAGTCAGAGGCTGCAGAAATACACAGTGGGAATCTGAGTCTGAGGAGGTCTCTGTTTAATGTCCATGCTTTGAAGACCTACCTTCTCTTTACTGTTTAGGAGAGCAGAGTCTACAGCAGGGAAATAGAAAACTCAAAGTTAAGCTGAAGCAAGCAGAGAATTGTACTGGTCTGTAGCATGTTCCAGCTCCCAATGACCAAAACCTGATTAATTTTAGGGGAGACTTGGGGGAAAAAAAAGATTTTTGGGAGGGGTAACAAACCAGTCACCCAGAACTTGAGGCTACCAGCTGAGAAATGCCTGGCATCTCCCACTGCTGGATACACGTATCACTAGAGGCAGCTTAGTGTGCTGCTGCTCTGACACCAGTGTACAGCTCCACTCCCACCAGGAATAAATCCCTGAGCCTCTCCTAACCAGCTTTCCTCCTCTGGCTCACCTTTCATTAGGTTTTGCAGTACCATGATGGCCCAGATGAAAAACAAAGTGCAAGTGATTCTCCAAAGCTCTTCCTTTCAGCAAGCATGGTGTGAAACCACCTCATGGATATGTGTGCTTCCAGTGGAGGAGTTTTCCTCTCCAGCATTCAGGGTCTGCTGGGGACACACAACCAGGCAGCTGCTCTGTCTAGCACTGGCTGAAAATACTTGTTCTTTTTAATGGGCAAGGGCTAAAACACTACTGAGACACATTCCAGCATTGTAATATTGCTCTGAATAGAAAACAATAGAATAAAACTCTGGTTTCGTGAAGTAGAGCATATTTATGTTAATTGTGGTTTAGGAGCTCTGCTCAGGACTTGAGTGAGTGACCATTTGTTTGCATCATCTTAAGCTACCACTGCATGCAGTTCATGGCAATTTAACAGAGTATTTATAGCCAAGGTTAATAATTTCCCTGCAGTTTTTCTTTGCTCCTTGCCACCACGTGACACCTTGAATGGCTCCTGCCCACCCACTGCCTGCACCGAGCAGCGACGTGCTGCCAAAGCAGCAGCGAGGCCCCTTCCAGCCCACCTCTGTCTCAGCTGAGCGATGGGAGCAACTTCTGCCCACCTAAAGCACGGCCCCTGATGCTGTCAGTGCTGAGGGCTTCCCAAAAGCTGCCCTTAATAAACACCACAGCAGCCTGCACACCCCCTCAAGGGTCTGGGGGACTCTGGTGTAGCTCCCACAGGACATGAGGAAGACTGTGAAGGCAGCCAGCCTTCCTCCAGTGAGCAGAGCAGGGTGCTGCCTCAGCTCACAGCTGTCTGGCACTCCTCCAGGTGATGCTTGCTTGCTTTTCAAAAGCAAGCCACCCACAGCCAAGTCCTGCCACAGGGGTTTCCCCAGCACTGCCTTTCTGCATGAACCCCAGAGATAATTCATGGTCCAAAAGCAGAGGTGGGTGGAACGTGACCACCTGAGCCCTGCATATGGGCACTGCCCAGAGCTCTGCTCCTGCAGACAACCTCCAGAGGGCTTGTGGCTTCTACCAGCAAAGTCCTTTCTCTGGATGGGGAGAGCCCAGAGGGCAGCTACCTCCCTCAGGCTCTTCTCTGCCACAGAGCTCCTGTTTCACACCCACTGAGGTGGATGGATGGATGGATGGATGGATGGATGGATGGATGGATGGATGGATGGATGGATGGATGCTTCAGTGCTCCACCTCCTCAAGGATGCCCAGCCCCTGCAGAGCAGCTCACTGAGGGCTGTCTTTGTCCCATGCTGAGCCTGAACCTCGCCCCTCCAACACCTTCAGGCCATCTCTGGGGGGAGATGACCTGATGTTTGGGTGGAGGCCAGGCAGGTGGGAGGGGGCTCTGGGGCATCCCTGGGGTGCAGGGCAGAGGTGTGAGGGGAAGCAGCAGCTGCATGCCTTCCCTGGGGAGCAGAGAGCTTAGCTACAAGTTTCAGTGCCAGTTTCAAAGGCAATGCTTCTCACAATTAACCCTCTGACCTCCCTGCACGCCCTGGCAGGGTCAGACAGGATAGGTGGCTCAACAGGGCTTTGTACATCTCTGAGGGTAGAGATGCTATGTTCTCTCTGAGGGTCCTGTTCCCATGTTTGCCACTGGTAACATCCATAACATCCAGGCAGGCTGGAATTTAATCTCAGTCAATATCTGCAAATATAATCAAAGCTGGAACAGAGCTGGTCACACTCACTTTTGCCCCAAGCCTCCTCTGTTTCTGTGTAAAGCTGTCACCCTCGGGCTGGCCTCAGTCCAGCTCTGCTCCTTGGGAGCCTGCACCATCTCAGAGCTACACCAGGACAGGAGACAGTCTCTCAGCTAGACCTACTCCCCTCTCTGAGCTCACCATCATTATCACCACGTGACAACTCACAGATTCAAATATTCTACCTCTTGCCATTTAACCTTTTTCGGCAAAGTTAATTTGCAGAGACAGATTGTGAGCTCTGTGGGACAGAAACCACATTTTTCTACTGTGTTGTACATAGTAACAGTTTCTATGTAATATTCCATAGAAATAATAGTCTTTATAAGACTGGCTAAATATAACAGCTCTAATGAAGTTACCTCTGGTCTTAAACATAACATGCCACCTTTCCAGCCTGCAGGGCTTCAGCACACACATTGTTCCCCTTTTGCAAAAATAGGGGAGTAGGATGGCTGTTTTTCTGTCCTCAGGCAGCTTTACCCGCTTGCTTTTTGTCCTGCAGGCTGCTTAAATACATCCTTTACTTTCTAAATATCACATGGTGACCCTTAGAACATGTCACATTTCTCTTTTGCCACCTCCTCCTGCCCAGGCTGTTGCCCAGCTCTGTCCCATCGCTCCATGGCCCACTCCATGTCCCACCACTCAATGACCTCCTCACCCTCACCCCTGCCGCTGCCTTTGTTGGCATCTCCATCCCTCACTACTGCCCAGCACTACCCAAATCTCAGCAGAAAACAGGTCTGCCACCTTTTGCTATGTTCTTTTTTTTTTTTTTTT